>JABJVR010008645.1:0-10485 GCA_025773905.1 Chitala chitala | reverse complement strand
AATACCTCAGTCCCATTAGTCCCACCCCTAATAAAGTCAATTGAGCACCTGTGCGAAGACTCAAGCATTAAAACAGAAGACTTAACTGCTAATCGGAACAACTAAGATAGCAGACCCAACAACCCTGTACATTTTTATAAACACAGATCTACATAAAAAACATTTTAAAATGTTAAAAACCAGGATGTTCTGCCATCGAGCCTCACATAAAACGAATGAATAGACACGACACAAACCGGTTACCACAACTCTACATAAAACACTTCTAAACAGTGCAATAAGACCTTTTAAGTCGTAAGAACTTACATCAATAATGACGTGATTAATTGTACCTCTAAAAATTTAACCGCAACACAAATTCTTAAGAACAATTAATGGAATTAATGTATTCATATAATAAACATTTTAAATTTGACATTAAGGAAGAGACAGACGTATTATATCTGGATAAGATACATGATTCTTAAAGTACCAAGTCAGAATATACAATAAGGTAACGTGGCATACAGAATGCAAACTGGCTTAGAATATTAAAGTTAATTTAACACTTATTAAAACCACAAATGATGCGTTTACAATGACATATTTACAAATGGGAATACGGCAGCGCATCATCACCTTATACATGGCTCCATTGTATAGGATGAACAGGATCCCGTTAAGCGCTGCAAAGTGCACGGCGACAGACACCTCGCCCTTTACTCCAGGCAAACCGCCAAACGTCCAGTCAGCGGCTGCACTCACCGACGAAATCGCAGGAGTTAAAATAACACCGAGTCCCAAAAGAAAGCTTACGATACTTACCCGTCCCTCCGGCACTAACCTGCCGCCTGCCATGTTGAACACACTGTATTTACACCAGAAACATCGCGAGTTTTTGTGGCTTCTGTCTCCAAACGAGCGAAATACAGAGCCGCGGCACATTATTAATAACGGGGATTTATCGCCCTCTAGTGGCTGGCTACCATAATGCCAACATCATTAAGTAATTGAAGGCGACTGTTCTTTGCAATATTTGTGAAGAAAGGTTATTGAAGATTAGAAGCTTTCGGAGTGACGAGTTTTTGCGTACAGTTGAGTGGTATGAAAAAAATATTTTTTGTAATGCAGAGCTGCTTAATCTTTAACGTGCATTTTTTCGCATGGTATAGTGACCGCTTAGCGCTTGCTGAGAGTGGACCGCCCACGCGAGTTAGGAGAAGAGATCAGTTATTAATAAAACGAATCACCCCTATGCTTATCATCACATTTCTTCATTTGTAGTTTCGCCTGACTTTATGCTATTTATGCATCCAGACATGTTGCTTAGCTTTTGCTTAGATGCATTTTCATATTTATATGATCCATATATTTGTTTCCCTGTTAACCTGCACATATAAACCATAATTTTCAATAAGTCTACTTAGTAGAATAATAACAAGACAGCACAAACACGTGTAGGTTTAATAAGGAATGGGAAGAAGGTCACAACACATCTATGGAGATTGTTCTGGTGTATTCTTAACAGAAGCTGCAATCAAAATTACGCATTCTCACTGGAAAAAGTCAGCAGGCCTAGACTAATTAAAAATTCAGTAGTGCTAGTGCTGAGTCTATGTTTCACAAAATTGTATATGATTTTTAACTGAGTGTTCAACTGATCACTGCCCAAGCTTTTTTGATTGCTGTGAGAATAAGTAACAACTTTAAAAAGGTGCCTTACAGCACTGTCACTTTAATCTTTGAAAATCCATCTGCTCTCATTATGAAGTCTGTTCAGGTTTTGTGGGTAGTTGAGAGACCATTTTTAACAATTAGGATCCATAATTTGGAGTATCAGATACAATTTCATTCCCATGTTTTTGCTGAATAAGCAGGCATGCACACAGCACAGTTCAGTGTTTTTAACCTCTGTTAATATTGGTGGTTATCATGTTTTCTTCAGTGGTTTGACTGCACCCTTCGCTCAATCCCTGTCATTCAAAAGCAGTTCCATCAGTTGTGAGGGTTCTTCTGTTATTGCTTCTGGAAGAGTTATGGCAAGAAGGAGCAGGCGTGTGAGTGCCGTGGCTGAGAGCAGTCGTGAACCTCACAGCACCAGCTCCCCAGGGACCACAATTCAACAGGCAGGACACTGACCGCAAATGCACAGGTCATAAAAGAACCAAGCTGGGTTGATTTAATAGTTGTCATTTAGACATAGACTTCTCGGTTCGCTTTTCATGCCTGCAGAAAGATGAAAGCTATTATTCCCACTGCGCAAGTTTTTTTTTTCCAGAGGACAGTGCGGTATGATTAAGACCTTAGCCATGGGATGGTTTTTTAGTCCCTGCTGTGCTATTTTAATTACAAACCATGGGAGTCCACCAGTGTTAGGCCCGACTGACAGAACAAAGGTCTGACAACAGAGCCAAGTATGATGTGACAGTTCCACACCCAGCATGCACCCCCCCCCCTACAGAATGTCCTGCTGCATGTTAGGTGCACTCAGGTTCATATCAGTTTTATAATGCAGTTGCACAGTTCCAGTCAGCACAGAGTTTTGGGATGGGAGTGGGTGCTATGGAAACTGTCAGCAGCTGTTACATTTCAGCCACTATGCAGAATAATTACACTTTGTTTTGAAGATATACCAAAGCTATTTTACATGTGAGATTTTGAAAGGCACAGTGCTTCGTGGACACCAAGATGGCTTTGTGGGTGTTGGGAAGAAGAAGCTTTTTTATTGTTTTTGAATACATATACATGTTACAATGAAATGTATTCACTGCATTTAACCCATCTCCCTGGGGGGAGCAGTGGGCAGCCACATGCAGTGCCCATGCAGTGCTGAGTGTTTTGCTTAAGGACACATGGAGGCTGGTCTTCAAACCGGGAGATTTCCACATCCCAGGCTGATGTTCTATCTTTCAAGCCACCAAGCCCCTAAGTTGTGGTGACGGATAAAAATAGTTAAGGTTAACAAATTTAAAGATTTTACATGGATGACTGAGTGACCAAGAGACAATAAATATCTGGGTAAAAAGGATTCTTTTTGTAATTTGTTATGATTTTTCTGAAACCAGTGTGCACATATACATGCTGTAGTGTTCTGGCCGATTCACTGATATGACAATTATCAATTCGTAACTGTTAAATTGTGTTGGTTCATTTGTCCTAACAAGTCTCTTGCCTTCCCCCTTCTGGAATTTGGCCCAGTACGCCAGCCTGTGTGTGCCAGCCAGTGTGTGCACCAGCCTTTGTTACTGAAAGACATGGGGGCAACTGTGGACGCTGTCAGCTTTTAGAATTTTCTACTTGTAAGCTGCAGTCATATTGCGGTGAGCAATGCACACTAAGCTTGTCTGATGGTAACCCTTTCAGCGTCACAGTAAATTACAGTACACTGTAGCAGAATTACATCCCATTAGCCTGTAATTAAGTCTACAAGTGGAAATTCACTGTTTGAGACTCCATACAGCAGGCTAGATCATCTCATGACATTATACTCGGTATGTAACCACACAAAGAATTGTGCTTGAAATTGTGTGGTTTCTGATTGACTGATTGATTTACAAACATCATGTTTGAGTTGGGTAGTTCACAAGCATTTTTTTAGTTCTGTATTACATGCAAAATCTGTATAACAAATGTGCACATGCAAGTATTTAAGGAATGAAATGCCACACTACAAAATGACCTTTCTTTGGTAGGATACGATGCCACGTTAATCCAACACTAGAAGCATGGACCTCATGACCAAGAGGTAAGCAACGATAAGATTTTAGATTTTAAACTTAATGTTTTGACTGACCACTGAATTTTACCACTCACCTTGGCAAGAAATAAACTCACTGGAGAATGAATATGTTATGGTCATACTAACAAAAATGGGTCACCTTTGGGTAAAAACCTGTAGTTCAACATTTCCTGAAAGGAAACGCTTATCTATCATCATATGTTTTTGAAGAATGCCTTAGCCCCATTTTGTCAAAGAAGACAACCATCTGACACGAGTTCTTTTGTGAGAACAGCATGTGGACGTGTGTGACTCTTCATCTGTGATCTCTCAGTGTGAGGTATCACACGAAGCCTGCTAGTGATGACATAATTAATTCGCTGCATGTCTGAAGGTTTTTAATTCCAGAGGCTGGGAAACTGGAGAACAATTCTTCTGAATGTAGCAAGAACTATTGTCAAACAACATTTTTTCATGCAGTGACAATTTCGTATATTCTCAGCGTGAATACTAGCACATGTATAACTCAGATTTTTTGTTTTGTTAGGGTTTGGAAAGTCCATCTAACAATAAAAGCATATTAAATCATAAAAATATGTTCCATGCTGTTTTGGGGCACACCTCATTTACCTAATTATCAGAACCTCAGGCCCAGACCTCCAAGGTAAAAGGCCCATCTTACAGACTGGCTCATTCCTGCTTTCAGGCATTGTGATTTATCTTCAGATCCTAACAGCTTGCATTAATTGCTGTTGCAACTAGTTTGAAGCTGTCAACATCATAACAGCAGACAGAACTGAAACCTAATAGAAGCAGTAAGAAAAGTGAACAGGGATATGAATGTTCAACCCTTATATATTACAACCACACATAAGGTGCATTAGATAGCAGGTATTAACTCAGTGGCCAATGACCTAACCTGTTCTCTGTAATAGGCCCTTCCTGTTATTCTGACAAAGTCTGAGCACACTTGAGCAATTGTTAGGTTTAAAGGTTTGTCATAGAGTAATGTAACTGGCATGGACCCACAAAGGAACAAACAGCATACGGTACGCGACATCTCTGGTGACCTTTTCAAAAGTGCCCCTTGCAGATGCTCTTTGTGATCACAACTGCTTTTTTAATGGCTGGATACCTGTGATAAAACCAGAAGCACCTTTTTGTTACCCGCCATTCTGTCTCTTCTTTGCCCTCCCCACAGCACCTCCTTCCCTGAGCGGGGAGGAGAGAGGGTTACGAAGGAGGACCATATGGAACTGTTCCTCTCCATAGCTGACTGGTTATCACCTGCTCCGCAGTCCTGGAGCTCCTCCCTGCTGTGGCTCCCTCAGATCTGACACAGCCCCAGTGGGAGGGCTGTCACATTACACACCCCACTCAAACGTGTGTCAGCTGCTTTTCAGTTCAGTCAACTCCCATAATGTAACTTGTCCAATTAGCAGCTCATTACTGCTTTATTATCAATGTTATTCACGGTCAGTCTTACTGCCTCACCTCCGAGCAGAACAATAATTCATAGTCTTTAGTGAACCAAAGCAAAATTACTGTATTTACTGCATTTGCCAACATCTACAAATACTTTTATTAGTAGACAGTGGAACAGAGTGATAGTAGAGTATTTTAAATAGTTTAGGATGGGCAAAAAAGCATTGATTATGTGATTTTATAACTTGTGCACATTCTCCTGGGCACCAGATTTAAATATGAATCTAACAAGTTTACAGGGGTGTGGAGAGTGGGAATGGATAATTTCATGCAGGGAGGAGCTGAACAAAGCCTAATAGATACAAAGTAAGTCTCGTTATATTAATAACACGCACGTTGCAGTAGTGTGTCATCATGCTTCAGCAGAATGCCCGCCTCTGTTCTCCAGTGTCCCATTTTAACTAACGGTTCCTTGGATATTTATACCTTGAACATAAATGCATTCTGTGTAGTGCTTTTCTGATATACAAATTCAGGGAAATGCTTACTGACTCAAGAGTATAACACAGAAGACAACCAGCTGTCTAAAGATTGTCCATCAACCTCTGATTTAAACATGTTCACAGTTATTTTGTCTATAAATTGCAGTTTATTTCTATCAAACAGTACAAGATAAAACACTGAGCATGCGTGAATGCCTTTGTACACTCAAAATCTTATCATCTGCAGTTATATTCAGAGTATTTGCCACACAGTTTGTTACAGTTTAGTGAAATTCCAGATGTCAATACTTTGTTCCAAATGAAAATAAAGTGAAAAGTGAGATTTCCAGATAAACCTGTATCACTACCTTGGGCTAGTACACCTTTAGCTTTAATGCATTTATAATCAGGCCTGTCACAACTTAAACTTTCTAGCCAGAAAACAAGTGCTGAATTTACTGATACGCATTTATTTTTTCTTTCTTAACTTACAGGTTGCATTGCTAAATGTAAAGGGGGGAAAAAGGGGCAAAACTACCAGTACACTTGGAATCAGAAACACTGAAGTGCTGCTATTGTCTTAAAGTCTTAAACTGCTTAGTACTTTAAATCTCTTTAAGGCCATGGAATGAAAATCTCTTTCCTTGGGTTTCAAGACAATACACCCAATTAAACACACACTCACAGCATCTACACAGAGCCAACCTGGTACAACAGTGGCGATACTGAACTTAAACAGGCCACAGTGAGGGCAAAAACAATGCAGGACTTGTCCAGACCCACATCCAAGCATTGGGAATCCAAATACAACCTTCAAATGTATTGACCGTGATGGCAGTTAACACGACTGTGTTTTTTTTTTTTTTTTATTTTTTAAACATACCTTTCAAATGATGTTGGCCTTGCTATGACGAATACATGACCTGACAGGTGTGAATACACCAGTAGTAAAACGTGAAGATGATGGGGAAATTATTAAAAATGTGTCCTTTCACATCAACGAACAGAATCAGAATTGATATGAATTAAATTAGCAAAAAAAGTCTTTGTAAACCATTTAATACAGATAAATAAGACTGATCTGTCTTCTCATGCACACAGAACGTGGTTTCTATGGTGACCCACAATATCACTTATTTGTAGTCAATGGGAAGACTGGGAAGACTGGGAAGACTGGGGAGACAGGGTGGGGGGGGGGGTGTGTAAATGTAAAACAGCATGGGTGTACGTGCATTTTATATACATATTTTTGCAGGATCCCCAAATCACTATGACACCTGCAACTAATTAACTAACTGACAAAAGAAAAGATTTGCAATAAAGAGCAGCTAAGATTAACAGAGGTGTGCTTTAATGACCCGCTTCTTTAATAACAGACATTTAGTCTCTGGTCACAAATGTGGACAGCATGACAGAGCTTCTTCAACATGGACATGACACAACGGAGACAAGTGAGTATGTAAATCTTCATGGTAATATGCATTCAATTGGCTGCCAGTTTATGCAGCTCCATTTCTCTCTATAGCGGCAGCTAGATCATTCTGACACATGATCTAAATGTACCCTCGTTGTCCCCTTCCAATTATCCTCAAAAATAATTAACAAAATCAACACGAAGGACAACAACACCTGAAAGTTTTCACAAGTTAAATAAGTGCTTGAGACAGAACAGGAGCAGCAAAACTCAAATCAGTTCATACAGGGAAACTGTGTATTGCAACAAATGGCACAGAGCCTCCAGCATTGATCAAAGGCAACAGACAGTATGACCATTACTAGTTAATATTAATGAACAATAACAAAAGGGCTCATGGTATAAATATTGAATGCAGCTTATTTGTAAGGAAAAACCAGATCTTTCCCATGGTTACATAAGTGAGCGCCCTGACAATTGGTCCAGCAGTCACTTGCTTAACAGTCTTGTTGCTTAGACACTGTAATGCTCACTGATGTAAGTGTGATACAGTTTGATGTGAAATGAGATTTAACTGCAAATCGTGACCATTCATTTACATTTATGCAACTAATACTGTGGTACTGGCATCGTAGTTTTACCACAACACCACTACCTCATTGAAGTTAAGTGTATTTAAAAAGTGTTTTTTATGCATTTCAAAAGCTATATAAAATTCCAGAATTCATATTCAATGCATTTATATTTTTCACATAATTAACCAATTAATCTCATTTTATGTGAAGCCTTAGAAGTAGCCTTTATAGAATTTCCACAAATGTGCCTTAAAAGCTTAAGACATCGTAACACGTTAACAGTTTATTAACCGTTTCTGACCAACGATGCATTTCAATTGCTACTCCTAACCCTCCATAACGCATAACAGGCGTTATGATCGTAAACTGTTGTGACCCCTCACAACATTTTAATGACAATGCTATTAAATTTGATTTTTAAACAGAATATCATGTTTGTAAGGTAAATACTTCTCACAACTTTGACCTCTGAAGACAATTCTTGGATATTATCGTCATGCGTTGGGGGAAAACAGTTCACTTGTTTCCATCTATGCCAATCTGAAAACCCCTAACAAGAACCTGCAAAACATTTTGCCCATTTTAGATCTCACCAGTACTCCTACACATGTCTTCAAATTCAAAGGCAGCTGCAGGCCAACCTCAGATTTGTGCTGAAAACATTAACCATCCATTGTATCGTGCCTCATGCCTCAGTATGGCAGTGCTCCTTGCTTGCCCTCTTCTCCTTGGTTGAATGGGTTGCCTGAGCCAACAGATTGGTCCTGCTGGTCGATGGACTGGTAGGCGTCTCGGTTTCTGCTGACACTGGGGAAGCCTGTGTAGATACAAACCAAAGTGATGAAACCGATTTCGGTTGCACCGCAAAACGCCAGCTCACTGGTAGGGCAAATGTACATCTAGTTAAACCATACATACATGAACAGCTGGTGGGTGTGTGTGTGTGTGGGGGGGGGGGGGGTGTTGGTAAAGTGTGTGGGTATGGTTTTTTGCTGACTTGTCCTGACACCACATGGTTGGTCAGCAAGTTATCTTTCAAAAATCATTCCAGTATTTACATTAATCGTTATGAAAGCTAGAAAAAAAAGCGTTTCTTTTTTTTTTTTTTTTTTAAGTTAAATTAAAAATACTTTCTCATGGCCTGAAATGACATGTCATATAGGACTGCTGACAAACTGTTTTGGCCTATTATGACATGTTAATGCTAACTTCAGGAAGACAGTATACAAGGTGTTCAGACGCATTTCACATCTGAATGTTCTGCATTTCACCAATGACGTCTGCACACTGCAACTAAAAACCACTGTGGTGTTAGGATGTAAAAGGAAGTGACAGCTTGTCATTCTGCATTTCATTTAATAAACACTGTTAATTAGAAACTGTTGTCTTCAGCCTCACTACTTAGTATTTGGACCGAATTGTTGAATGTTGCTGGTATTTCCTAGTTAGCCAAACTCATGGTGCAACAGAGAAACCAGAGACAAAGCCACAACCAGATGATTATGAATTCAGTCTCCTGATATGTTACAGTAAAAATATGCATGCACATCAGAGTACAAACATCCCCACTTCAACTACTGAAAAAACAACAGTGAAATTCAAATATTTAACTTAAATTAAAAATGTGTCTCCTAGCAGCAGCATTATAGTGGGTGCATTTATGGCTTGGCACGTGGCAACATAAAACAGGTGCCTAGCTACATTAGTGTTGTTTAGTAGCAAATTTTATAGAGCAGTTACACTACTGTTCTATATCATCTTTATGCCCTAAACTACCCTGTGAAATCCCAGGGAGTAGAAAAAACATGTTGTACTATTAGAACCTGCAAAGCAAGCTTCTGGATAAAGCAGGGGCAGACTGACCAGAATTGCAATCCCCTGGTATTACCACACCCTCAAAATAGAGTTTACGAGGAGCTGCAAACTAACTGACAAGAAATGCAATGCTCCGTTTACCACAAATTTATTTAAATATTCCCTTAAAAATTCTACTGAGAATAAATAACTTAGTTATTAAAAAAAACTCACAGTATAGCAAAAATGCATATGAAATTACACAAGGGACAGACTAAGCACTTTCAGTTTCTGCTATTCTGCATTTTAAAAGCAAAAAGGTTATGTGATACTAAATGGTGAACTTCTCAGAGGGCACAGGCTGCGTTAGCATGTAAAGGTGGAGGAATGTACAGGGCACAGGACAGGACAGGCGATAAGAGACAAACTGAAAATTACCTGGGCTACAACTCAAGAAACACAAAAAAAAAGAATATGAAAATAAAGTTTTCATGAAAGAAAAACAGATGTAATAGGACAATACACACAGATGTAATAGGACAATACACACTGAGTAACAACTAAGGGGGGGAAATCAAAAGACCAAAGAGGTAACCATAAACATTACAAAAAAATACAATCATGAGGAAAAAAATTATTACAAACTCTTTAACACAATAATCACTTAGGTGTAGAAGGACAGAGGGAACAATCTTCAGTGTTACACAAGGGGTGGTTGGTGTAATTGTTCGAACTGTAGAAGATTACAGAATTCTATGATGGAGGGGCTGGAATACAGGCTTGGCAAGACAGAGGCAGAGTGTTCACATTATAGGACAAGAGGGGGACAAAAACCAAAGTGTCACAGTCCACAAGAGCACATTCTGCTGGTAGGAAAACAGAGTTCTAGCAGGAAGGAGAGAGATGCAATGACAGGAGGGACTCAGTAGCGTCGGCTGAAGGGGGCGCTGTCAGCACTGTCCGTGGTGCAACGACTGTCCATGGAGGTCTCCAAGTCTGAAGAGGTGAGGAACATACCGGGGGGGGGGGGGTAGGCAAATTGGGGTGGGGTGGTGGAGGTGAGCCCAAAAACAACGGGGCCCCAATGTAACAGTGGCG
>JABJVR010008643.1:0-10486 GCA_025773905.1 Chitala chitala | reverse complement strand
CTGGAGAGGAGAATCAGGCCGATAGTCGAACCTCGGATTCAGGAGGAGCAATGTGGTTTTCGTCCTGGTCGTGGAACACTGGACCAGCTCTATACCCTTACTAGGGTGCTCAAGGGCTCATGGGAGTTCGCCCAACCAGTCTACATGTGCTTTGTGGACTTGGAGAAGGCATTCGACTGTGTACCCCATGGCATCCTGTGGGGGGTGCTCTGGGAATATGGAGTCAGGGGCTCTCTGCCAAGAGCTGTCCGATCTCTGTATGACCGGAGCAGGAGTTTGGTTCGCATTGCCAACATTAACTCAGACCTGTTTCCGGTACATGTTGGACTCCAGCAGGGCTGCCCTTTGTCACCAGTTCTGTTCATCATTTTCATGGACAGAATTTCTAGGCACAGCCAAGGGCCGGAGGGAGTCTGGTTTGAGGATCAAAGGACTTCATCTCTGCTTTTTGCGGATGATGTTGTCCTGTTGGCTTCATCGGGCTAAGACCTTCAGCTTGTACAGGAGCGGTTTGCAGTTGAGTGTGAAGCAGCTGGGATGAGAATCAGCACCTCCAAGTCCAAGGCCATGGTTCTCGACTGGGAAAAGGTGGTTTGCCATCTGCAGGTTGGAGGAAAGATCCTGCCTCAAGTGGAGGAATTTAAGTATCTTGGGACCTTGTTCACGAGTGAGGGAAGGAAGGAGTGTGAGATTGACAGATGGATCGGTGCAGTGGCAGCAGCAATGCGGTCAATGTACAGGCCTGTTGTGGTGAAGAAGGAGCCGAGTGTAAAGGCAAAGCTTTCAATTTACCGGTCAATCTATGTTCCTACTCTCACCTATGGTCATGAGCTTTGGGTCATGACCGAAAGAATGAGGTCTCGAATACAAGCGGCCAAAATGAGTTTCCTTCGCAGGGTGGCCGGGCATACCCTTAGAGATAGGGTGAGGAGCTCGGTCACCAGGGAGGAGCTCGGAGTAGAGCCGCTACTCCTCCCCATCGAGAGGAACCAGCTGAGGTGGCTTGGGCATCTGTTTCAGATGCCTCTGGGATGCCTCCCTGGGGAGGTGTTCCAATCGTCCCACCGGGAAGAGGCCGTGGGGAAGATCCAGAACATGTTGGAGGGGCTACGTCTCCCAACTGTCCTGGGAACGCCTCGGTGTCCCCCTGGAAGAGCTGGAGGAGGTGTCTGGGGAGAGGGAAGTCTGGAGGTCGCTTCTTAGACTGCTGCCCCCGTGACCCGGCCCTGGATAAGCGGTAGATAATGGATGGATAGATGGATGGATGTAGGGTTTGCCTGATATTTTATGAAATTCAGTGATGCTTACTTTTTGGGTAAATTCAGAATTCCAGTGGTCTGGCATAAGCCCAAAAATCATGTTGATGACTACTGCATTTGCATGGTAAATACTAGTGGGTACTATGCAAAGAATAAGAAGGAAATATTTTATCTGAATTTGCCTTATGCATTGAGTACGGTACCTCACGATGATAACATTCCTGTTCCAGTACCAAAAAATATTGTAATGTCAGAGCATTGTTTCAGTGCTGCTGTTCGATAATCCGATATCATTTGCATATCGCAGCAGCATCCTGTAAATAGTTGTGTGTCACCATCAGTGTGTATACGAGTGAAAATGCATACCTTCGTTGCCTGAGTGCTTAATAGATTTTTTTTTGACAATAATAAATAGTTAAAAGTGACCTTTTTATACTCCAAACGGCTAAAAAAAGGCTCTAAAAAGGAAAATGATCTAAAACATGTGGAGCACTAAAGGGCACGCCCCATGAAAACCTTCAACACCTGTGAGAAGTGTACTCAACCAGTAGTGCTCCACTTACCTTTGCAGGTGAAATTGTATCACCCTTAGAGACTGATGGGACCTACAGATCAAGGAGGCCCTTCCACCTTTCCTTTACCACAATATCTATATTGAATATCTACTTTAAGGGCCTATCCAACTCCCTCCCAATGAAGGACAGGGAACTCCCTGTATTCACGCCTATTGCCAGTGTTTGAGATAAGTCCTTTTGTTATTGTATGCTACCTGTTATTTGCCTTGGTTGTCCTAGTTTGTGTTCATTTACCTTGTTTTGGCATTAAACCTTTGCACATTAGACTCAACCCTCGCCTCCTCGCCTCCATTCCCTGGAAGCATTACAGAACAACTGGCCTTAACAATGAGTCTAGCGAAGGGGAAAGTTAAACCACCTTCCATGTTTAATGGCCACCCCAACCATCTGGATACATTTGTAAAGGGATTCTATTCTTACTTTAATATGTACCCCAATCGCAGCAAGACAGAGAGGGACAAAATGGCTTTCGCCATGCAGAGGCTAACAGGGAATGCTGCTGAATGGGCCAGGCGACAACACCAGTGGTCATGGGATGAACCTAGCATCACCCTCAGGGACTTTTGTTTAGACCTGGGTGACTATGTTCATTATTACCGGCATAGGGAGTCTGTGGGGACTCTTCAATTGGGTGCAGTTAGCCTTGAGCCCAAGAAGCGACCATCTATACATACGAATCCGCTTTCAAGCTCTGAGGCAGACAGTAACCTTGAGTGGATAACGCTGACTGTACAGCTCTATTATCACCTGAAGGGGTTGAGGTAACCCTTCAAATGGAATGTGCTGTATTAGCAGTGGTAGCCACTCAGACAACTGTGATGACTGTCCCCCAGGTTCACAGCAGAACACAGACAGCCCAGAGTGGGAAGCCAGGTGGAGTCACCAGAGCCACTCAAGCCCAGTGGCATCCTCACCTGGTGACAGCCTATACACAGACACCCAGTCCTCCGGTTCATGTGTCATGTGCTCTACAGATGTGTCTGGTGTTGCTGTCCCAGGAGAAAGGGGTCCAGTCTGCTAACCAGACCCCTGAGCTACCAGTCCCGTCTGCCCTGTCACCAGCCCCAGTCTCAATCCAGACCCTGGTGCCCCAAGTCTTGTCCCCAGGTCCCCTCTACGTCTTCGCCCCAGGTCCCCTCTATGTCTTCGCTTCATGTCTCACCTGCTCAAGCATCACCTCACATCTCGCCTGCTCAAGCATCACCTCACGTCTCGTCTGCTCAAGCGTCGCCTCACATCTCGCAGCCTGAGATGCAGTCATCCATGGCTTCTGATTGGAGTGTGTGGTGATGGTCTACTTGTTGATGTAGCTGGTCATTGATGATGCATACCCCTCCAAGTTGGTGTAGTTGCCATATGTTGCACCTTCCCTGAAGATGTTCCAGTCATTGAGCTCAAAACAGTTCTGAAGAGTAGGGATGGCTCCTGATGGCCAGGTTTTAACTTCCCTCAGAACCAGTTTGGAGCACCTGACGATTGGTCTGTATGCTGGAATTAGCATAACAGAGATGTGGTCTGAGTATCCAAAGTGGGGGTGGGGCTCTGCGCGGTACACACTGGGAATGTTCGTGTAAACAACATCCAGCACGTTGTCCCCCCTCGTCGGAAAGACTACATACTGATGGAATTTCAGGAGAACCGACTTAAGATTCGCATAGTTTAAAGCTCCAGCAACAATAAACAGTCCATCTGGGTGTGTGTTCTGAAGTTCACTAATAGCTCCATGCAGTACACCAAGCGCATGGTGGTATGTACACAGTCATGAATTCTACTAGTGGTGAACAGAAACTAGAAACTAAAACAGAATTCTAACACCATTCTGTGTTTATATAAATACACAGTCCTCCTCCGTGCAATTTTCCGCTGAGTATCCCATCTCTGTCAGCACAGATTGAAGCCAGCCCATCCAGCTGAATGGCACTGTCCAGAACTGTCGCTGAGCCATGTCTCGGTGAAAATAAAAACACAGCAGTCTCTAGTTTCACACTGAGTAGTCCTCTGCAGTCGGATGTAATCCAGTTTATTGTCCAGGGGGCAAACGTTTGATAGGTGGATGGATGGTAGTGCCGGCCGGGTCTGATTAGCCTTTAGCCTCACACGTACCCCAGCTTGCTTGCTGCACTTTCACTTTCTTGCACATTGCTTCTGATGTCCCCTCCCCCGGCCATCAGGCAACACTGAGGGCTGGAGGCCTGGTTCTCGCAGTAACCCGAGGTTGCGTATCCTCTCGAGCAGATGAATATCATTTAAGGTGGGTTTTGTGGAGATCCTGTATTTTAAAAGTGTCTGGTCGTGAGCGTCGTGGAGAGAAAACATGCTCAGTAGTTGAGCGGGGTATTAGCCAGCTGAAGAGGCAGTTTCACGTGTTGCATGGAGAAGTGTGCCTGTCTAAGGTCTGCAAAGTCATTACGGCCTGTGCAGTGTTTCACAATATCTGCAAAGCACGACAAATCCCAGAACCTCTTGAAAGCAGCCATGGTAACGGTGATGAAGAAGACATTCTGTTTACCCACAGTAGAGAGTGGGATTCATCACAGAGCTCAATGTACAAATTTGCATTTTAAGCAAGTAACAGTTGATATAATTTACAAACTGGTGTCTGTAGCCTATTAAACAAACATTCCATAGAACTGTACTTGAACTCAAATGCTGTTATAAAGACACACGACCGTGATACATTTTCTATTTGTCATTCTTTTAATTTTTTAGCAGCTCAATTTTTTTACTTATAATACTCCTGTAAACAGAGACCTATTTTGTGCTGTGTGAGGGTATCAATTTCATTCTCCAATTTTCTGTCCAGCAGGGATGGTGTTGAGGTGGCTGCAGCAGGCAGGTTTATTTAATACACTGGCTGAGGCTGAGGGCCGCACCCCTAAGACATTGATGGCCCCAGTTCCTCTGATGGTTCCATGCTGCAGAAAATGCAGAAAACAATTCTTTTATTTATTGCTTTGTTTGTTGAGCACAAAAGATGGCACATGGTCTATATATTAAACAAAACTTGTTCTTGATATTTCTCTTGATATTTCTCTGTATTTGCCTATTGCCTGCTTGTCCTACCTGTGTTGTATTCCCATGAGCTGGATCATTCAGCTGTCTGTGCCTGCCTTCAGCCCGGTAACAGGTATTTCTGAGTGTCCAAGTACATTAAGTACAGTTTCTGCTACCTGAGACAGTTGTTTAGCGGGTGTCCTGCACCTAAAAACACTGTAGTTTAGGTATATAATTCTGTAGGCATATTTAACCAAGCCAGACATAGTAAGAAACTGCAATATCACTCACCTGTGCTTGAAGAATCCCATTTGTGTGCTGCAGTCACCTTCCAAGCTTGAGACTGCAATCCATATCACAGCTTTTCACACTCTTTGCTGGTGCGCACAACCAGAGGGAACGAGGAGTTTATCTGCTAAGGTATTTTCTCCCAGATCTGCCTCTTTCCTTGAGTCAAATTTACCTTTTAAAATTGCTTTCTTTTCTTCAACTAACTGAGTTAAAAGTAAACACTGCTATTATGTCCAGTTTGGTTGCCTTGTTTTTTTACTTCCTTCCATCTCTCTTGGATTGTTGGCTACATGCCATCCAAAAGTGCAACTTAAACAAACAGTCCTGCAACCATGTAAACTGGTAAAAGGTGAGCCGTTTGGCTCCCATCAATCTCACATGGATTACAAGTAATAAAATCCCTATGGTAAATAAATGTAAGCACTTAAACATAGTAACTACTGCATGGAAATTGGTTGCTTCAAAAGTAGACACATTTTCAACATTTGGCTGCTTTAATTATCTTTAAGATATTTAGCCTAACAGGAACTTTGCATAAAGTAGCCTGTATTCATGACTATACTATTTCTTAATAGAAACATTCTATTTTTACTAAGAGTGCATTTTTAGGCATCTCACTGGCTGAATTTTTGACCCACCAACTTTCATGGCTCAGTGTGCAGACTTCTTACCACAAAAGTATGTAGTGCAGCGTATGTATTGTGACTTGATGCTGGTAACCACTGTTCACCTCGCCAGATGCCCTGAATCACAAAGGAATTGAGATTTCTTTTAAAAACCAAAGTTGAAGACAGCTTTTCACAGCCGTCAAAGCATGTGTAGTCCTCATTGTGCTAGTAGAGGGCGCCACAAAGGGTTGATCAGGGTGGCCACAACCACCCTTTGAAAACTGCTGGACATCCCTTTGTTGCCATTTTTTGCCACCTATTGTTTGCAGACATTGTTGTGCAAAAAACTACTGAAAAAAATCCATGTTATATCTGCAACATTAAACCTTCTTCATAATTTACAGTAGATTTATGAACTTCGATAATCTGGCATACCAGGCATTTTCCCAGTGGGCCGACGCACCTTGGGGCCAATAAAATGTGTTATTATTGTTATTATTATTATTATTATTATTATTATTATTATTATTATTCAGTCAGTCAGTCATCTTCTACACCGCTTCATCCTGTTAAGGGTCACGGGGAAGCCTGGAGGTCATCCCAGAACACACAGGGCACAAAGCAGGGGACACACAGGGCGGGGCGCCAACCCAACACAGATTATTATTATTATTATTATTATTATTATTATTATTCTATGGAGCAATTCTGAATTGTAATGGTGGGCCTCCTGAACCAAAAATGCCAGGGTTGATTTTTTATTATTATTTTTTTTTGTCCCAATTCAGACCTGTTCATAATTATTAGAATTTCAGCACAATTAATGATTACTGGCTTGAATGAAATACCATGTTGAATTATTCAGAAATTTTCTTCTCTGATTCTGCAATTAGTGATATTATAATATGTGATATGTTTTTTTACAGATCTAAAAACACAGTAGTCTCACTTTGGACTTTCTGCTTTATGATTTTTATATCCTATCAATAAATTGAAAGAATTAAGCAAAACAGATGCAAAAGAGCAGGTATAATTTGGTATGATAGTATGATAGTGGTCAAATTCGACTGAATTCGCTATTTTAAAAGTGTACTTACTGCAGCCCTCCTTCTAGAGTGTTGTGTGTCTGGGGCACTTTTTGCCAAAGTAACTGTCACTTACCCTGTGTTTGTTCTCCAGTGATGGGTCGCAACCCATCACCTGAAATAATGTCATGTGTGCTGATCCCCACGTCTGCTGGTGTGTTAGTAATTGGACCATTAGCACTGGTTGTCACTTTTGGCACAAGAGGCTTTCAAAAGCAACAACATGTTTTACTAAAGAGCAGTCAAGGGGGTTGGGTTAAATGCAGAGAACAAAATCCTCATATGTGACCCACATACTTGGCTATAGCACCTGATTCCCTTGCCTGTTCTTGACACTAGAGGGAAGTTCTTATAGTGGTCAAGAGCCAACTCTTTGGCATGAGTCAGGTCCGTCATTATTGGCAGAAGCAGTTTCCTTTTTTGTTGCCTTCCATCACCACCATCCACCCATTTCATACTAATTATCCTCTAAGGGGTCACAATGAGCCTGGAGCCCATCAGAGGGAACACAAGGCATGAGACAGAGGACACCCTGAATGGGGTGCCAACCCATCATGGGGCAGAATCTCTCTCACACACACACACACACACTCACTCACTCACTCACTATGGTGATCTGTAAATGCCATTCAGTCTAAGACACATTTTTGAACAGGGGAAAACATCGGAGTACCCAGAGGAAACTCACGAGGCACAGAGAGAACATGTACACTCCATGCACACAGATGACAGATTTGAATTCCCAGCCCTGGAGGTGTGAGGCAAAAGTGCTAATCACTGAGCTACAGCCCCCCCAGTTACACTATTACCGGTACCCACCATGTACTTGTTTGTTCACCCGTGTCATGACCTCCTCTACTCTCCCCCTGTCTGAGTTACTGGGTTAGGGTTGTTCTACTGTATGTATCACCACCAAATGCCCTTTAAGGGCAAGCAAAAAAGACCCTTGGTTACCACATAGTGACTCCTGGGTGTCATTATGTCTGGGCCTAACAGACACTACAGTGTAGTAGCACTTACCATTGTGGAGAATATCTTTCAGCCCACACTAAGTTCTCAGAGTGAATGTTACCCCTTGTTATTTTTGGTAATGGGCCATCAGTGCTTGTCACAGCTGGGCATCAAACGTCTTAGAAGGGAAAAGCTGTATGATTTGTAATACAATATCTGATTTATCATGAAGGAATAATTCTGAATTATTATCAAAAAGACTTTAATTAAAAAGTGCTGTATAAAGGACATAGCATACAAATGTTTTTTTGCCATAGTATCTACAATTTAATTCATTTTTCTTGTTTTTTGTGGTATTATGTCAGGTTTACAGTAATATAAACAACATAAACATAAATAATATAATCATTTTTCAAGGTTATCATCTTGGACTTTTTTTACACTGACTACGGCAAAATGTTTCAAAACAGTACGATGTTATGAAGCCTCAGTGAGCATTTCAGTAGTTTGATGATTTAAAACAGTTTCACAAAAAAGGGGAAAAAATGAAGGATCAATTTAACTTTATGATAAGATAAAATATATTCGATATTAAGTAAATATCTTCTGTGCTCTGATCATTCAAAACTTGAGCTCTGTAAGTCATTCAAGCATTTGTGTAATGTGATGTTCTTTGTGAAAGGAAGTAACTCCAATGATACTAGAAAAACAAATTGCATATTGCAATCCTTTATTTTTTTGCCAAGAACTCTTACCAAATTGAAATACATAGCCAAAGCTTATCTCTTACATTTTAATAATGCCATAACAGATATATATTTTTCAGATGTATATGGTTAAATTGCATTTATTTTTGCTACTAAATATAATTACTTTTACCATTGATCTTACAAAAAAGCTCTGAAGCTAAAGTTATACATAACATGAGTTACAGATGCAACCTGGATACTAAGATGTGGTAATGCATGAAAATCACACCATGTTACTTAGAAAGTAAAGAAACCATTTTTAGAGTACTTCCCAGAAGATCCCACATGCCAGCTCTTTCCAGCAAGAATGCCATTTCTGGAGTGAAACCTGTTTGCTTGAGAGGAGCTCATTGGAGATGGTACATAATCACTGCAGCGTTGGCCACCCAAACTAGGAGCACAAGTTACCTTGTAGGAGAAGGAAAAGGTGCCATATTGAAAAAAGAAGGTGTCAGAAACTGTTCCTCTTCGTAGTGTAAAGGAGCATTTTCCTAGGAGGTCACTGTTCCAAACTGAATCTTCATCATAAACCTGAAATTCAAGCTTAGTGGCCATGTTGATGTGGATGGCACCAAATTCAAACCTTTCATGCCAAACTGGGTTGTCATCATTTTCAATGACAGCAGTGCGCTTAATTTGACCCCCATACGATATTAGAACAGAGCCATCAGTTTGAGTCCACACATCACCGTACAACTGTTTGCCTCTCATGCCATAGACCTGCAGCATTGCCAGTCCCCTTTCAGCACGACAGCAGTTAGACTTGGTAACCTCATTGCTCTTGCAGACACAGGCACAGGTGTCCTGTGCAGATGATCTTGTTCCTATCTGGCAATCTGGCAAGATTCAGAGCAGGTTTTCAGCAGAGCATTATCCATGATGTACTCCTCTATTGCTTTCTTTACCCCTCCTAGTGCTGGATGGTCTTCAGGCATCAGAAAGTATAAGGGCTTAAGAGAGTATAACACAACATCTGGTACAGTTTTCAAGGATCCCAGCCAGCTCTTGTATGCTTGTGGATCTGACCCACCAGAGAAAAGCAAATCACCTGACTCTACTTTTCCTCCCACTATCTCAGTGTGACTGTCATTGAACATGGTGCTGAATCTCTCATTAGTGCCCATTTTCTTTTTAGGGTCTGTGCAGCTTGGCAGGTCCTGATAGAGGTGACACTCTTCAGTTTTCCACCCAATTCCACATTAGTGATGTAATGAGTTCCATATGTGTCAATCAGATTTTTATAGGCAGGTTTAGTTTCAGAAGTGTATTTTTTAGGTAACATGTTGATGGACTCATGGCATCAAGAGGTGGTTTAGATAGTATTGTGTACCTTTGAAAGAAAAATGAAAAAAGTAGGAACAACAACAAAAATCTTAATTGCAATATATTAAACCGTCTTTACATTTATTCGTTACACAATTTAAATGTAATGATTTTCTTACTTTATTACACACATAAAATTGCTACTCATAAATGTCACATGCTGTCTACGTCTCTTTGGGTTTCCTTATGTTGTAGGGAATGTTTATGTGAATATCATTTTAGCTTCCATGATTGGATGTGTAGGTTGCATTAGTGCAGCTGGATGTAAGGAAATGGAGCTGTGGCTGGTCCAGTGCTGGACAAGTGGACTCAGTGTTTGGGGAGGAGAAGCAGGTTCTGTGTCCTGGTGCTGGACATCTTCTTGTTTTTGTAAGATGTGATCATAAACAGTTAATGTTGTGCACTATATTCTAGGCAAGGGAGTCATTGGAGATGCTCTAGTTAATGTTACATTAACTCACAGGTGTCAAAGTACAGAGTTGGAGGGCCGCAATGGGTGCAGGTTTTCCTTCCAACCAATTCCATCCATCCATTATCTTAACCGCTTATTCCTGGTGAGGGTCGCGAAGAAACCTGGAGCCCATCCCAGAGCACATAGGGTGCAGGGCAGGGGACACCAACCCACCACAGGGCACACACACACACACACAC
>JABJVR010008642.1:0-10487 GCA_025773905.1 Chitala chitala | reverse complement strand
CTGGCATCGCTCGGCGTGCCCCTACATGTTAACGCTGGCCTGTACAGTACTGGCATCGCTCGGCGTGCCCCTACATCCTGTTTATGTGAGCTTGGAGCAGATCTAAACTAGTGTACAACATGTTAATTAGGCATGTTCCAATTTCAGATTTATTTTTGTCATCTTTTTGAGTATCAGTCAACATTAATGTCAACTTTAGCTATATAGGCTCCTAGCTTCAAGTGTCACACCACAAAGACACAGAGGAAAAAAGACAATTTATGAATTTTTTATAACGTTATCTTGTTCCTTCACCAATTACACAGTTTAATTTGAACCTTAGTGGTGTAGGAGTTTTGAGGGAAAACAAACACAGGAGTATTTGACCCACAAACCCAAAAGTGATTTATATCTACACTGGGGTGGCAAATGGGGAGACAGAATATTTTGTTAGGGTGGAAAATGCCACCACTGTAAACTTGCCTTGCTTCATAAGTACAGTATGCACCAAAATATACAGTACTCAAATGAAAAGCCATAGACTTCTTCGGGGCGAATGCAGCACCTGATGGAGAACACGTGCGTGATTCTCATTTGTCGAGTCAGTTACTAGACGACCTGACGTCCTCTTCCGTTGACACAGGTCACTACCAGAACGGTGAGATTTCATAACAATAGACAGCATAACTGTGTTACTTGGTGCTTATTAAATCTCTCACGGATTTGTTTTGCCACCTTTTTCAAACTCGGTTCCCCCCTTCATGACCACTTCTGTATGAGCGGAAATAATACTCCATATGAATACTTCTTCCTCTTTCAAGAGACCCATTTCCAACAACAACTGCACAACACAACTTTTCACTACTGGGAACACGTGCAGCTGGAGCTACGCCCCGTCGACAAACACACATGCGCATTCGAGATGCACGAGTTTCAGTACTGTATATTTTGGCGCATACTATACTTAAAATCACAGTTTGCTATTTCCAAAGAACCTGTTTAGTTCAAAATTTGCTGCCTTAGCACATGCCTCTCTTTCTTGGTAACAACATAAAATTGGCTCATTTACAGAAGTCCTTGGTGAGGATACCAAGAGACTCGACCAGTATAGCCAAACATAATTCAGCTGGGTAACTGGGGTAGCTCTGGCAGCCGACAGTCTGCAAAGAGTGGGATGGTATATGAATTCTCCTTTTGAAATGTTGAGGTCTGATGTTGACTTACTTGAAAATACATTTATTAACAGTTTTTCAACATCTCTATTTGTCTTTGTGTGTTAATCTGAAGAAGGTAACACATTAGCACCGGCCTTCCTTTACCACTACAACTTTAATTCAGTCACAGTTGGACTAAAACTGAATCTTTCTACCTTCCAGTTTTGTGTAGCCCAAACAGCCACCCCACAGCCACCTCCCTTGGTGTACCTACTTTTGACACAGGGCTATAATTCTTTTAAATTGAATTTGATGTTGAAGTTTACACTGTAGGAAATGTAGAGCAATTGCTCATGGTAACTGTGGTAGTGTTTCTGAGGACAGATTATAAAATGCTATTGTTTGAGAGGGAAGTGAACATTTTACACGATGCGGACCAGCTCTGTGGTGTCTGGAGAGCGATTCTACTGTTGGATTTTGGATCATTTGTAAAAATGACAGTGTGCATTTGGCTCTGAGAGATATCCGATAAGGTCCTGTAGTAAAAACTTAATGAAAACACACCTTCCCAGGTCTTTAAGCTGTAAAATGGCATTAATGAAACTCCAACCATGTGTAAACGACTCTTTCCAAACAAATCAGCCCATAGCACCTTCCCTTCCTGTTTTTACATCCTCTGGTTTTCCACAGGATTTGCGCCCATATTAATGGTATTTATGTCAGAAGACAAAGAATAGATCCTGTGTGGAGAAAAAAAAACATGTCAGGTCTTGCTGCGAAGGTTTGCGTTGCAGGTCGGGGGTTTAGCTCATTGAGTAATGAGCACTTCTGTTATTTCTCACTGGGTCTTAACATTTATTCGCACTGGACTGGAACAACAGATAATTTTGATAAAGAATTGTTCACCTCGCATTTTTACAGACTGGAAAATCACCCCAAAAACAGCACATATACTGAGCTGTCCTGTTTAGTTAGAACTTCCATTATAGCTTATTTGTACCTACAGCACCTTCTAGTATTAGTAATAACTTTATTACCTTCTTTAATAATAAAATCAACAACACTGGAGTCAGACTATGCTCCAATACACACCCTCCTGTTGCAAACAACATTAGTAGCACATGTTTTAGTGAGTTTTCACCAATTGATGTGTTAGACTCATGCTAAATCCACCACCAGTCCACTAGACCCTATTCCAATGTAACCGCTTAAAGATTCACTATAAATTTCAGTGGCACCTTCAGTGAACCATATGAATACGTCTCTGGCTTTAGGTGCTGTTCCCAACTCATTTAAATTTGCAATTGTTAGGCCACTGCTCAATAAACCTAATCTGGATACAGAAGTAATTAGTAATTATAGACCTATTTCAAATGTCCCTTTTCTGTCCAGGATTCTGGAAAAAAATAGTTACAATCTATCCTGATAAACTGGCTTCGAAGTGTTGTGGGCCTTCATGGAACAGTTCTTAGGTGCTTTCATTCTTATCTCACAAACCATTACTGTTATGCTCAAATGTGGAATGACAGCACACTCTCATCCATGTCTCACTTAGATGTAGGGATCTACACAAGGATCTGTGCTGGGCCAGGCATGCTTCTCCAACTACACGTTACCTTTAGGTAATGTCAATATAATCTCAGTTAACACCTTAAATGTCTCAAAGGCATTGAAACATGGATGAACACAAGATGCTTATCAATAAACACAGATAAAACTGGGTTTGATTCCCACCTCGGGTCTGTGTGTGTGGAGTTTGCATGTACTCCCTGAGCTTGGTGGGTTTTTTCTGGTTTCTCCGGTTTCCTCCCACAGTCCAAAGACATGTGGGTTAGGTTGATTGGTGTCTCTAAATTGCCCATAGTGTGTGTTTGGGGGGGTGTGTGTGTTCCCTGTGGTGGCTTGGTGCCCCGCCCTGGGTGTCCTGGGATGGGCTCCAGGCTTCCCCGTGACCCTTGATAGGATGAAACAATATAGAAGACGAATGACAGACATGAAACAAACTTTAATCCAGAGTTTTACTGCATTAATTCAGCCTTGTTGTCCCTCCATTAAACAGGCCCAGTTCTGGGCAGTCTAAGCAAGAGCCCTATGGATTACAGGTCCACTGAAAATGATGGCTTGTCTCCCTCGTATTCACAGTAACGGTGACCCTAAACACTGAGCTGGCCAGTTTCTGCACCTTGAACATTCCTGCTTGTCTGAACTGGTCCCTGTGGAGGCCCTTAAATGAGCTTTAATTCCAGTCAAAAGATCCCAGACCTAACAGTGTGTGCAGCTTAATCCCTTTTTCTTAACAGCTTTGATTTTTGGTTGATTTCAAGGTTTTATAATGGTAATTATTTGGCTAAAATAAAGTTTTTTGGCATAATTAGCATTTTTCTACAAGAACAGGAGTACAAAGATTGCATTTCACTGCACAGGGTTATGTCAGGCCAGGATGAGGGTTTATTTTCATGGGTTTTTATATTCTTTAAAGTCTTTCACACATTAAAAATATGTCCAACAATGTTAGGCGGTATCTAGAAGAACATGACACACGTCACACATGGTGCAAAATTACAGCGATGTAAACATTTTAAAACTTGAAAGTGTCACTCATGCATTACCCAGTATGATACACTGTATTTTTTAGCAGATTATCATTACATGCCCAAAGATATTCATGTACAGGACAGTTAAACAATAAAGGTGAAGACAACATCTTAACAACTAGTGAGACGGAAACTGTTTGTTTATGACATTATGACCATTTAGTACAAGAAAATAGAGGTAAAATAATTTATGCATCCTTTTTCCTATCAACAAAATATGACTTTTTTTTGTTTTGTGTTGATTCTAATAAAACATGTTCTAGATTCTTTATAAGCTGGCATTTTGCATCACGTTTGGTGATCTTTACACTGCTGTAATTCATCGGTCTCCTGGCACCTTGTCATACATGTCTTAATCACCTTTTTACCGAGTTGCTCCTCACACAAACCTGTAAGGGACTTTGGCTTTTATGTAACTCCACAAAGGATGGGATAGGATTCAAGTTACAAAAAAGGGAAATTTAACCTTTAAATCATTAATAAAAGTAGACAAAAGTGACAAATTCTACCACTTCAACTCAAACAGGTGTAACTGTGACCAGTCGATGGAGTGGCTCGAACGCCAGTTCCCAGCACCCGTGTAACCAGACGTTCTACACAGGTCAACTTGTTTCTACACGCTCGCGGTGGAGCTGAATGTGTCCTCCGTGGTTTCTCATCTTCAGGCGTTTTCATATTCAGAGATTTGTGTTATTACCAAGCATGTCTCTAACAACACTATTCATTTGGCACATTTTGTGTCCTTGTTTCCTTTACCCATAGCCATGCATCTTAAAGTCATAAAACATTCATAAATCATCCTACTCCAACACAGTAATGAGTGAGAAATAAAGACTATCTGTGTTGTGTAAAAAAAAAAACTTTCTGTGTTGATAAAAGCAGTGCTGGTAATTAGGAAGCGGTTTGCATGTACATTGTATAACATTGTATATGCTGTTTCATTCAATAGCTTAGAGAACCTGTTTACACTGTAATAAATAACCAAAGAAACAAAAGGAGAGATCAGATGCCAAAAGCGGGACATGATGTATGTCTTTGTCCTGCATCGGTGGTTTTTGGCATCACTGTTTAGCCATACTGTTGAAGGATGATTTGAAACGAGAGTAATGTGGTGTCATGTAACACTCCAAGGAAGCCATCCTTGGACCCGACCCACCGATCCAGGTCGATATAAACCGGAGTCATGAGAACCTTTCCCATTTTCTCACCTTCTCAGCACATCCACACAAGACCAATAAAACACAGTAGTCTTAGGTGTTACATTTTAGCTGGAAAAAAACATAAAGGAATATTACATAATACCACTGAAAAGGCACAGGCAAAGTTAAGAAGAACTGAATAAAATGAAATTTAAGATTTTTTTGGTCATTTTTTGTGGGTTTCTGGAGTTCATCACGCAAAATAAAGGTAATGTACAGTGAAGGGAAACTATTTATGTTCAGTTGTTATTATTATTATTATGCATATTGGCAATGTGCAGGTGAGCTATAGCTCAATAACTGACTACAGTACAAACAAAGGAATTTCATTACTGGATGGAGATCTGCACAAGTAAAACAGGACACGTCTGAGCTGAAGGAGACGTGAAGGCAGATACTGTGAAGGACAAAGTCACTTTGCAGGGGCCTCCCGCCATCAGCTTTCTCTCCTTCCTTGCAGCGCTTGCTGAACTGACCCAGCTCACCGATGTGCCTGCGTTCGGGACTGATGTGCTACCTGGTGAGTGAGCTCAGAACATCGTAACACCTGCTACGTCTTGACCTGTAGTACAGGTTAACTGCCTTCTACAATGCCAGCCTAAAACATCACACCAATTTGTAGATCCTTACCAGGTCAGACGCTGCAGTTCTCCTTCTGACCTGAGAGGTCTTATACAAAGCAGAATGTCAGTGAAATTATGATGGTGAATGACAAATGCTTTGAGTGGATTCTCTTGTGTTGCAGTCCGCAAACAGGGGAGTGACCTGGTAATTTCTGAAAGCCAGAGTGTTCTCTCCAAGCCGTGTGCATGTAAAGGTATGCTTGGCCTCCACTGCATCCACATGTGCTGATCGCACAGCACTTCATGTATGTACCTGTCATACCCAGTAGAGTCCCTCTCATATTGTCTTCGTCGACACTCAGAAGTATGTCGCATGTTACTCATCTTGTCTTGCTGCCATCCATTTTGAGTCACTTCCTCTTCTGATGACAGGGCTGAAAGCTAAAAGTCTGAACAGTGGCTGCATGTGCAAGAATCCCAGACACAGTAAAAAGGGTAAGCCCGTCACCTCCTACGTTTCTGTACAGCTTTCTTAAATGTAAGATGAAAAAGGTTATCCTAATGTTTATGTCCATGTCAGATTTGCTAAGGAGTTGGTATACAGTATGCATTCAAACTGTTTTTGAAAACAGGAAATTCCACTAATATTTCACCTTAATCAGCAGCACTTAACTCTGTGTTGACATATTTTAATGTAAAATATTATTAGCAAATAATACACTTCTCGACTGTAATGGGTACATAAAATGTGACTGGTGTTATCTTATGGAAATATCACGTTCTGTTTGCATACCTATTTTTTCAGGGAAGAAGACAAGGAAGGGAAAATCAAACCAACAGCGTGTCAGTGTGCCCATTTAGAACCTACTCAAGTATACAGTACAGCTACTCATTACATGGCCACTTTGTTTATAAGTAGAACTACATGTTTATTCAGTATATCTGCAGAGTAATATGTGATTGTATAACCAAATACCAGGCCCTGTAATTCCCCCTCAGGTAGCATTACATGGTTTAAAAACAATTCCAATAAAGTATTCTTTTGTTGCTTTTAGTGTGAGCAAACTTGTATTGTGACAGAGAAAAAATTACGTAAATGAAGTAAAATTACTGTTACTTTGTTGCAATAGTGTGCTTATAAAACATGAAACAGAATTTGTCAGTGACACAAAACAGTTTTACGTCTATCCTGTTCATAGTGAAAATAGAACAGAGGACTAACAATTATTATAGAAGGGCAAAAGGCACAAGAGCTCAACCCTGGGGACTCCATATGAGTCATGAGTCAAATTCATAACTGCAAATCATATTAATATTCCAACCCTTTATAAATTTGACCAGAATAAATTACTGCAATTACAATTGCTGATAGTACTACCCGGTTTGCTAATGGTTACAAGTATTTTATGGTCCAAAGTTGCATTTAATCCAGTAACATTCATTTATTGATTTTCTTAACCACTTAGTCCTGGTGAGAGTCGCAGGGAAGCCTGGAGCCCATCCCAGAGCACAGGGCAGGGGACACCCAGGGCAGGGCGCCAACCCACCACAGGGCACACACACACACAAAACAGGCAATTTGGACACACCAATCAACCTAACCTGCATGTCTTTAGAGTGTGGGAGGAAACCAGAGCACCCAGAGAAAACCCACCAAGCTCAGGGAGAACATGCAAACGCCACACACACCCGAGGCAAGAATCAAACCCCGGGCCAGGAGGTCCGCGGCAACAGTGCTAACCACCACACCACTGTGCTGCCATTCTAGTAATATGAAAACATGTATAGCACTTTTATTAAAACACCAGTACAGACTGAAAAATTCTGTGCACTTTAGTTCCTTCTGACAGCAGATCTTGTACATCTTGTACAGCCACATAATTAAACAGACTAAACAAGAGCCATTAGTTTATTAAGTATCAAACACTTGAATAAAATCCCTCATTAAAACCTATGACAGTTCTTGGTCATCTCTGCCTCCATGCACAATAATTTGGCTCATCGCCTGGGCATCAGCTACAATTTATAAATACAGTAGCTAAGAAAATAAAGTGATTAATGAACTGCTGAGAATGCTGATAGATGGGTGGAAAATGTATTAGTTATTTGCTATCACCATGATTAATCTGTGGTGGTCCTGTTGCTACTAGTAACCCACTGAGAACTGAACATCAAGACCATCACTGTAGTAGCACTGTAATCGTGACCTGTTGTGGCACTGCCAGTAAAAACTAGATGAAACCTGATAAGCATGAAATTCTATATCACAGATTTATTCAGGGGAAGAAAGGGTGACAAAAAGGACAGCTCATAAACAGGATGAGTCTTAGCATGTCTAACAGACAATAGATGAGGAATAAATGTTAGTGCAAGGGTGGTGTAATAGCATGCTGGCACTAAGATTAGCATATCTATTAGCCTAAAAACATTCAATTTTGCTTTGAAGCTTTCCGGTGAGATGAACTTGATCTTTTATGTAAACTTTGCCAGGTTCAGGAAGGGGTAATAGGACTATAGTGCAATGCCATACTTGTATTTAACAATATTTACTACAGTTTATATTGTTTTTATATCTGTCAAGGCAAATTAATTTTACATAACTTTGGGGAATATGCGAATATGAAACTATGAAGGTTAAGCCACTTTATTTCTCACTATATGTTAATTGCCACTTGATGCATGTAAAAAGCACTGTAAAAGCAAGCACTGGCTAAAGACAGCACTGGAGATAACATGGGAGATAGCACTGGAGACAGCACTGGAGATAACACTGGAGACAGCACTGGCGATAGCACTGGAGACAGCACTGGAGATAACATTGGAGAAAGCACTGGAGACAGCACTCCTAAAATTGGGGAGGTCTGTCCAAGTATCTGTTGTGGACCACGACCTTCCTGGATGCTTGTCACAGGAGTCAACCTGTCCAGCGGAGTCTCTTATGATTTTGACTTTAGGGTACATAAAGCATTGTCCTCGTCTGGTGAGATGGCATCATTGCACCTTCTTTCTCCGCACTGGCTTTTCTCTGCTTCACCTTGGTGTTGGTCCTGGGTGTGGCAGTCACATGATTCAGATTACAATGGAGTGTGTATACAGGAATGTGTTAATGACTTTGGCTTTGTATTATCTCTGGTTGTAAAATGTAAAACAAACCCCATTCTTTTAAAATCTTTTCTTTTGTGAGAACCCAGAGAGGAAAGGTTGTGTTTCATGCTAAAGGACACAAATGCTCATGAAGACAACTATAGAGGACATAGTGCCTATCCTTATCTTCAGCTTTGCTCATCCCAGTTCAGATGTAAAATGCTGTTTGATTCCACACACAGTATCTTTGCTTTTTGTAAATAATACACCGTGACCATGTCTCATATTTGAACTGTCAGTGGTGACTTCCTGTAATTTGCCTACAGTGTACTGAGAGCTCACTGACAAACAGGGAAACATCCATGTGCAAACCTATTACACACTGTGTATGTTACCCTAATGCCATTAGAAAAGGAAAAACCTTTGGAAAGCAGGTTTATAGAGTGTTTTAGCATTGCTTACAGTACCTGAATACTTTCCACAGTAAATGGGGGCGTTTAGTGATTATGCAACACATAATGCAAGTTTTAGCAACTGGAGGTCAGACTATATTGCCAGTCTTCCATTCCCTTCAATGAACTGTTGATCAGTTCATTGATAGGGGCTGTTATGTCAGTTTTACTGATGTATTTACACAGATGAGCCACACCATTACTATCACCTGCCTTCTACTGAGTAGGTTGTGTAAAAAAAAAAACCTGGTTCGTCAGACCAGGCCACCTTCTTCTGCTCCGTGGTCCAGTTCTGATGCTCACGAGGCCATTGTAGGAGATTTTGGTGGTAGACAGGGTTCAGTATGGGCACCCTGACCGGTCTGCAGCTACGCAGCCCCATAAGCAACACACTGCGATGCACTGTGTGTTCTCACACCTTTCTGTCACCACAGGCATTAACTTTTTCAGCAATGTGACCTACAGCAGCTCTTACACTGGATCAGACCACACAGACCAGCCTTCACTCCCCACGTGCATCAGTGAGCCTTGGCCGCCCATGACCCTGCTGCTGGTTCACCTGTTTTCCTTCCTTTGACCACTTTTAGTAGGTCCTGAACACTGCAGACCAGGAACATCCCACAGAGCTGCAGTTTTGGAGCTGCTCTGACCCAGTCATCTGGGCATCACAGTTTGACCCTTGTCAGCGTCACTCAAATCCTCACTCTTGCCCATTTTTACTGCTTCCATCACATCAACTTCAGGGACAAAATGTTTCATTGCTGCCTAATACATCCCGTCCACATCCAGGTTCCACTGTAATGAGATAATCCACATTATTCACGTCACCTGTCAGTAGTCATAATGTTATGGCTGATAGGTGTATAACATTTCGAGATTGTAACAGTTTAACAGGCTGCCATGTTTTCTTGCCACAGCTTAAACACGCTTGTGTTTGATTAACTTGGAAGGCTAAATTGCTCCTAGTGTTAGTGTGTTTGTGCCTGTATTAGATGCTGCTTTAAGTTTTATATTACACTCAAGGTTGTGTTGAACCTCCCTGGGATCAGTTGTTAGTTCACATGGCTTCTCTTACCAACACTGTGTAGGATGACACCCAAATGTTACTGTCCTACCTGTCCTCTGTTACAGATGTTTCTACCAAAGTTACCACTTGTCTTGCAGGTATTTCGAGATGGATGGACAATCATCACCTGCAGCTGAACCTTTCCAAAACTGAGCTGCTGATTATCCCAGCCAAGAACTCCCTTCGCCAGGAGTTGACACTGAAAGTTGGCACTTCATCTATAACCTCTACAACATTGGCCAAGAACCTCGGACTGGTGACGGACAGCAACCTGACATTCTCTGACCACATTGCCACAGTCTGCAGGGCCTGCAGGTTCGCCCTCTACAACATCAGGAAGATCAGACCATGCCTTACAGAACACTCTACCCAACTTCTGGTCCAAGCTCTGGTCAT
>JABJVR010008641.1:0-10488 GCA_025773905.1 Chitala chitala | reverse complement strand
CCTGGAGCCCATCCCAGAGCACATAGGGCGCAGGGCAGGGGACACCCAGGGCGGGGCGCCAACCCACCACAGATTTTTTGGTATCGAACATCGTAATTCATGTTCAGGTTATGAAAACGATGCGGACTGCAAAATAAAACTTACGTTCTAATATTTGCATATATCGAGTTAACCGAGTAAGGACTCAAACCATAAATTTTTACAAATTGTTTTTCAGATACGGGCACTTAAGTAGCATTAAAACACACACCGTGCATAAAACAGCCAACTCAAAAAAAGAAAAATGTGTGCCGGATGGACCAGTCATTTAGTCGGATGTAATTAACAGCCTTTGAGGTAGGCTAATTGGATCCTCTCTGTGAACAATATATGTTACTCTGGTCACCCGCGACCCTGCAAAACTACGCGGTTGGATGGATGGTTTTACTTACAGCAAGAAACGTAGGAGAAAATCACTGCGATTCCTTGGTAATTTTCAACTACTATTTAAAGGTCCAGGAGCTTATATGAAAACATTATGCGAGTGATAAAAAAAAGCAAAAATTCTTTATTTCATGACCACAAAGAGGTGTGATACTGTGAATAAACCGGGCAGTAAGGCAGTATGGGGGTGCGCCTTGAGACCATGCATAACTTCTGGAAGGGCTGCAAAGATCGGCGAGAGAACATGCACTTCACGTACATAGTCTGAACGGCAGGGAACCAAGAGGGAGGCACAAAGCAGCATTAATCCATCTCAGCCTGCGTGAAGCATATAATAAAGTGTCTGAGTGAGAGCTCCTGCAAAAAATATTACGAAGAGAAAGAAAAAAAAAAATTCCGGTCTGTTAAAGATTCAAACCGGGAGCCAAAACCCAGCACCGGGGCTATACACTTGAGTAGACTAAGAATGAAAGCAGAAGAAAATAAATTCCCTTTTGAGGCTCACTCGGAGTTCTGATTGAAGGCCTATTAAGCGTTCGTGGGAAGGTGTGAAAACTGCTGTCCAAAAGCCACTCTAAGTACTTGAACAAATCTGAAACGAAACTTGAATAGATGAACAACTGTGATAGACGCGTCTTAAGACTGGCCAGTCTGTAGTGCAAAAATTATATTAAATACCTAGTTAAGATTTCTGACACAAACTGATGTATTTCTCTCCCTCCCAAGAAACATTAGTTTAAAACTGTTTACGTTGGTGTATGGAGTGTAAAGACTATGGATTTTCAACTCTGGAAATGTAGTTCTATAATGGGTTACAAGTAGTAGCAGTATGACTGTTTAAAACCATTTGCATCGGTAAAAGCCGCAATACTTTGCTCGGCTTTTCTTAAGGCAAAATAAATATTTTTTTAACTCCCATATTTTCATTTTTTTAAATTTTTTTTTTTTTTTTTTTTTTTTTTTCCCTCCAGCACATTTACAATAATTATGTTGCCATGGTGCACAGAAAACGCAACGATATAGCCGTTTGTTTTACTGTCGAAAGGATTTTGTGCAAGTCCTGTTCAGAGGCTCCGGGAGGAGTGAACAAATAGTGAATTAATAACTGTCTTAACATTAATAAATCAACATTAATAATGTCCCTGGCTACATATCAGCATGCATTTATGTAATCCTTTAACCTCATTTAATTAAACAATAATATGTCATTTTCATTATTTCATTCTCCGTTTTATTTTATTTTTTTAGATATACGCTTGATCTAATGCAAGCGCGGGACAAAGGCAGAGGAGGGGGATGTTGCCATTCAGTCCCGAGGCCCACCTTGAATGTGTGTCACTCGGTTGGGATGGGGGTTGTGCCTGGAGAAGAATGAGTGATGACTGAGGTTGCCAAAGCGAAGTCCACCCCTCGCAGGACCTCTGGACTTCTCGCAGATGTTCTGCAGGGCAATCTTAAAGCACGTGTCCGCCGCCCCTCTGTTTTTACGGCTTTCCTGACAGGCAAAGCCCGGCACTGAGTCTTTAGAAGTTTTCTCTAATCTCTCCATGTTCCTTAAAAAATAAGACCCAAGATATGTGATGTTAGTGGGTTGGTCCAAAAAGCCTTTAACTGACAAACCGTTCTGTCAGAACTTTAAAGTTTTCTTTTGAAATGATTATCTCATAAAACAGACCAGTGAAAATGTTTATGCATTGAACTAGTACACTAGTGTTTGTGCCACAAATGCATTAATCAAACCAAAGCAAGTGGTAGAAGCATGGTTCTGATAAGCTTTAATTTAAAACACTTATTCACATTTAAACATGAATATAATTCTTTCACTGTAAGTATGCCTACATTCATTTGTGCACTGAAAACTTAAATGACCAAGAAATTCTACGACTATTAATATCAAACAGCTGGAAAAGTCTGCCACTGATTCCCTCAAACGTTTTATGAATGCATCCAGAACATCTGAGAACTTTTGAATGGGACAGTTTTTGAATGGCAGAGTTTGTAAAAATTTGTATTATTGTAGCTCAACTAACAGAGGACATCAAAAACAATTATTTATTCGGTGCAAATTCACCATTAGTACTTGGAAATCTTACCTTATTTTTCAAGCACCAGTCGGTCCTGAACCGTTCAGTAATCCCTCAGATTCAATGTTTTCAGAGTTGCTAGGATACCAATTCTCTACATGCACGGAGAAGCATCCTTCTTCAATGGCAGATCGACCACTAAATACTTTAATTCAGTTTAGTCTGGCTTTCAGACTAGATGCCTGTAAGGAACCATGTAAAAACCCCACCGTTGATGTTACCTGTTGTGCAGTAAATCAGAAAACAACCAAAATTATATACTTGGTTTTAATGAACACTGGGAGATTTATGGAGTGTGTGCATTTTGTACACACTGGCCAGATGATGGCAGTATACAGATTCCCAAATATGCTGAGGAAATTTTGTCAAAAAAATTCAGATAGTCTTTTGTAATAGAAATATTCCCTACGCTGTTTTTTTTTTTTTTTAACAGTATGAGTTCATCTTGTTGATCTTTTGGTTAATTTACACAGAACTGGAATATATTTGTTCCTTGACTGAAGTCTAGTCATTATTTTTTTTATATACAGTGCTCTACAGAAGTATTGAAACAGCAAGACCTTTTTTTGCTGTACACTGAAGACATTTTGGTTTATGATCAAAAGATAAATATGACACACAAGTTCAGAATTTCAAATTTTATTTCCTAGCATTTACATCCACATCACATAAACAACATAGGAAATTGCACCTTTTGTATCAGATCACCCAAATATTCAGCTCACATAGCTGCAGTTAAATTATTTCAGACAAAATTTTAGTTTCTGGCCTCGTTTAACTTTTCTAACTTCAGGAAAAGTATTGCAGTGACCGCCGCGGGTGGTGGCAGATCAGCTGGAGAGACGGTGACATCACCCCCAGGCGTCGAAGTCAAGACCGATTAGCTCCTGTTGCTAAAAACTTGAGTCTTTGACTCATTGGGCTAATCCTTTGTCTTGTGCATGGGTGGCCTGGGTTCAAAACCTGCCTGCACCCTTGGTCCATTACAGTATAGTTCAGTTTGCAATACAAGTACTACTACTGTATGCAAGGATGACATTGTATAATGAATTCATCTTCCAACAGTAAGTTAAATTCAAGATTGGGTAGAAGTAGTGTAGGCTACTTCTAACAATACTAACAGCTAGACAAATGACAGAGATCTGTCACTTGGTGCCATTCAAATTCTGTGTTTTAACATAACTTTTTGTTTTTCATGCACCTGGAGATGCAAAAACATTTTCAATTCATTAAAAATATTTTCTGTATTACCACAGTTACTGATAAAAGGAGTTTTAGACAATGAGATGTGTAGCCATTCCTTCGGGTAAAAACTGTAATCTATTAATTTTTTTTAATTACTCCTTAAACTCAGTGCGATTGCTGATTTTTATGTTAATGTCTTGATTCATTTGTGAGCATATTCTCTGCACAATGTGCAATGAAACGAAATAAAATGCGTTAATATAGAGTTTTAACACAAAATTTACAAAATTTACAATATAATTTTTGTATTAGTACAATTTCAAAATGCCATCATGAAAACGGGAAGCCCTTGTCAAACATAAAATGCAAAAAGAAAAATCAGTCCATTCTGAAACTAACAAGTAGACAATTGTTTGTATACACCCTTCTAATGCGTTTTTGTTGGGGAGGGGGTGGTTTTCCCACAGAAATTGTCTATAGAACGAGGGATTTGGTATAAAGAATATTAAGTCTTCTCTCATCTTCACAAAAGCAGCTGACTGCATTTAACAGACATGTCAGTGGATGCTGGCTATGATTCACGTTGTTGTTTTTTTCACTTGTTTCCTGTGTCAAATTATCCTACGTGATGCACGCTGAAAATAAAGACTTCACGGTGACGGCAGCACAACACAAGAGGATCCACTCAATGAAGACACTAAGGTCTGAATACCCCAGACTGCTGCATGGGAACATAATTTATGATTAGACCCAAGCTTATTTGCACCTCACTCTTATAAGGCTGATTGGTGATATGGACAGCGATTATGTATTGCAGCGTTGCCAGACGGCGCTACGCGTGGTTACAGCGTTGTGCGGATTTAATTGTGAATCCGGATAAACGCGATACGTGAGAAGGGAAAGTTATTATAAATTGCAGTATGGCAACGTGTACGTCTAATGCATCAATGAAAATCACACCCGAACTTCTGAAACAACTACTGCAGATCTACAACCTTTCCCGTCAAGACTTCATTAACACTTATAACGTGTTACCTCTCGTTTACACTCCTGAGCTGCCGGCGAGCGCAAAAGCATCCTTTGTAATTATATACACGATCATCTTTGTTCTCGCCCTGGTCGGAAACACTTTGGTGGTTTACATCGTTTTGCGGAAACGGGCAATAAAGACCGCCACCAATATCTTCATTTGCTCCCTGGCCGTAAGCGACCTGCTCATCACCTTTTTCTGCGTTCCTTTTACTTTGCTCCAGAACGTCTCCTCAGACTGGCTGGGAGGTAAGTTTTACCAGCAGTAATTTCATAACTTGCATGTCTGAATTATCGGAATTGTCTTGCTTTACGTTTAACGCACGTGCGTTATTTAACACGTTGCATAGTATTTATAACATCAGATTACCGATGATTGTGTGTTCGGTTCATTAAGATGTTGATCAGAAGTATTCCGCAACTCAAAACTGAAATTTTTGATCTTCCTGAGTTACTTTTATTGGGAAACACGATGGTCTGTTTCGTTGCATTTGTTTTGTTAGATGCTTCCTTGACACAAAGACCAGTAAAAGACCAGTAAACCAGTAAAATTTAATACCAGTACCGTCGTGTGGTTTAACCACCTCCCCGTCACCACGTATAATTACAGATGTGCTCATACTGTCTTTGTGTCCTAATCATATTTGAGTTTATGATCTCTAATATACTGCCATAAAACTAAATCGCTAAAGATTTATAGATAATGCCAGGTGTATCATATATTACTTAATTTTATACGAACATTTCTGCTTACTTATATAAATAGTTTGTTGGTCTCAGTTAATTTGCTGATTGACATATGTGTAAACATTACCAAAGCCATAAAGGTGCGCAGGAGTGCAATTTACCTGCATGGGTGTTTTAATTACAACAGAATGTTAACAGGTACCACAGAGAAAATCATGAGCCTTAAATGTTAATAACTGCATGTGTAAGAATAAGATGATCATTGTTCCACAAGAGCAAAGAATGCAATATTAAAATACGATTAATGTATGAAGAAAGGAGTTACTTCATAGAAGTGTTGCGTCAAATTATAAACATTTTCAAAATCTTATTTTTATTCTTTGAAAATTCTACTGACATGGCTTTGATATAAGCATTTTTCCTGTACATGAAAAATTAACCGGCAAGCAGATGTCACTGCACCGTGGGGGCACAATGGTGAATATAGCCGTGACACACTGCTGTATTGTGTACGGCTGGTTAATTTTACTGCAGGTGTGCCCGCTACTGTCTAAAGTATGAACTAGGCAGAAAAAAATGAACCAAACTCACGAAAGTCTAAAAGTAACTGCGAGACGTTCAGTAGATGGGGCGGGGGGAACACTTTAACGTAATTGAGACAGACGTTTGAAATGCGTTCGTCAAACATGGATTAGATGTTTCCAGCTGCATCGACAGAAAGTGCTTTGAATTTATTACCTGTGTAACTGTTTATGCTTTAGGCGCTCTGGTTTGCAAAACTGTGCCGTTTGTTCAGACGATGGCCGTGGTCACTGGCATTCTGACCATGACCTGCATTGCCATGGAGAGGTACCAGGGCATTGTTTACCCGCTGAAGATGAAGAGACAGTACACGCCAAGAAGGGCCTACAAGATGTTGGGTATGTCTGGCAGTAACGCAGCAGCTGATGTGTGCCAACACAGCCTGCTTTTATAATAGCATTCAATGCTGAAGTTGTCCATAGTGCATCCCTGTCTGCCTTGGACTGTGTACAGTCTGCATTTTGGTCAACCTTGGGCCCCCAGAGGTTTTTTTTTTTCTCCACACTGTGGAGTTTTTGGTTCCTCTCCTCTGTTGTTGTCTGGCTTCATTCATTTGTATTAATTCTTCAATATCTGTAATTTCCTGTGTAAAGCGCTTTGAGGCACATTGTTGCGAAAGGCACTATATAAAAATTAATTGAATTGAAAATTGAATTATAGCAGGTATTACATGTTCGTTAGTTAGTTTACTTAACTTTAAAACTGGCCGGCTTAGTGTGTACACTATAGCCTCACGTCGCGTGTGTGTGTGTGTGTGTGTGTCTCCTCCAGCTGTGAACACGTGAGTTTAATCTGCCTGGATGTTCTTTTCTTGGGGGGAAGGTTCTCTGTATGTATGAAAGCACCTTGATGAGCGGGCGTCTTGTCTGAGGCTTTCAGTATTATGCTGGATGGGATACGCTCAGGGCTACCAATAACCTGTTACAGGACAAGCCTTGGGGAAACTAAATGCACAAAGCCCATAAAATTTTGCTGTTGGGGATTTGTTCATGTCTTGCATTAATTAAAACAAAGCTATGTACAATGCTCAAAGGCGCAACATCTTTTACTAAATTTAAAAACACTTTAGGAACCTTGCTTTAAAAAAAATGTCTTCTGACTCTGTTTAAACAAAATATGTGCTGCGTCAGTACGTTTCATAACAAGGAATAGTACTGTTTGTTAAGCGGAAGCAAAAGCACGTCTGTCCTGTACGTGTTCCCAAACAGGGTTTGTCTGGACAGCGGCTGTGATTGTCGGGTCCCCGATGCTGTTCGTGCAGCAGCTTGAGGTGAGCCTATCAAAAGCGTCGTTTGTTACGTCGCGGCGCGCGGCGTTTCCCACAGCAACCCGACCCGTTCGCATATGAAGTTCATACTGAGGAAGGAAGGGTGCCAGTATGCAATTAAAACTGCATCGCAAAATAACTTCTCGATTCATGCACACCTTCCAATTTGGGGCGGGGGGTGTACAGGTATAACACTAATACACGGTGCGTTCAGCGTTATGTTTAACCTGTACCGGGACACGGCTGGAAAACACTTCAGTTCGGTCATATTGTTGGGCTTTTATTTATTTATTTAAACTTCCATTTGTTTTCATTCAGTCAACAAATAACCCTTAAAATGAAGTGAACAAAGATATACCTGTACGTAATTACGCAAAAGAGAGTTTACACAGCAATGCCTTTCATGGACTAATTTAAGTTCCGCTTGACACTTCTACACTAAGGACACATAATGTGTGAGAGAGCCGGTGTGCCGCCAGTAGGAGATGCCTGAGTATTGCTTTTGCTAATGTCTTTAGTATACTTTTAATGAGCCGCTCGGTTGGGGTTACAATCAAAGTGACATCCCGGCTTCTGTATCCTCATGCATCCACTCCAGGCTTTTAGTCCAAGTACAAGCGTTTTGTTCAGACCTGATTCTCGGTGCATAAATACACAAAGGTTGGGAGAGTTGAGCGCTGGAGCAAAGGCACATTCCATCAGTTTGCACTAAATACACAAGATTGCATGACCTGAGGTAAATGTATATGTGGAAATTGTAAATGTACATTCTATCTTTTTTTTAAGCACAGTTTTTAGTGTATTTGCACTAGCAGCATGAGATTGCGCAATTAAATGTACCGCATTTCTCCTAACTACCGTGCTGGGGCGCGTTACAAGTTACGTGTTGGGTGTGTCTATTTGAGGACAAAACGTGCAAATTATGAAGTTTTAACAACCTTTAAAACGAGAAGATCAAGTTTTTAAAAACCTTTAAAAACAACAGCTTGTTACTAAAAAGCCTAGCGTTCTTCTACGTTACGAAAAATTAAATTCCCATTACCTACGACTTATAGAAATGAATAGAATTCAGTCATTATCAGAGTTTCCGTTAATTATTGTACTCGAGTACAATCAATTTGGGATTCAGAACCGGATTTTGTCCAAATAATGTAGCATTTTTATGTTAATTAAATTATCTTTACTTGTAGAAAATGCGTATAATTTACTGCATTTACACGTTCATTCTCCGCAAATCCACACTTCTTTCTATGTCACCAATTTAATAGCATAGAAGGGGGCACTTTACCGTGTCTCGTACTGTATTACTGGGTGGGGTGGGGCGCGTCTATTAGATCGGGCGCGTTAATTAGGAGAAATACGGTATATGTGGAAAATGGTCCTGATGTATACTTTACTTTAAATATTGGCATTGTTGAAGGGAGCTGCACATTAAATTTTGTGGTACTGTATGGCACAATGACAATAAAAGGATTAAATTCAAAACGTGTGATACATATTTCAGTTTATTTGGTTGAACTTTAAACCAGTTATGATCCCTTATGACCCCAAAGGTGGATGTACGATTTGGGTGTTTTTGTGTGTGTGTGTGACGCCAGGTGAAGTATGACTTTTTGTACGACCGCCACCACGTCTGCTGCCAGGAGTGCTGGCAGTCCCTCAGCCATCGGCAGGCCTACGCCACCTTCATCCTGGTGGCGCTCTTCCTCCTCCCCCTGGCGGCCATGCTCATCCTCTACACAAGGATCGGCATTGAGCTGTGGATCCGCAAACGCATCGGGGACTCCTCTGTGTTGGCCACGATGAATCACAGAGAAATAAACAAAATCTCTAGGTAGGTGTAGACCTGACTAGGAATAGTGTCTACCCCCCCACCCCCCATCAGGAGATAAAAGGGAAGTCAGAACCACTTCACGTTACCTGTAGCTATTCATATGTAAGTTTACCGTTACTCCTAACAGTGAAAACACTTTTTAACAGAAGGAAGAAGAGGGCTGTTAAAATGATGATCACCATTGTGCTCCTGTTCACCATTTGTTGGGCTCCGTTTCACATGGTACACATACTGTTTGAGTACAGTAAGTATGGCTCCCTCTTCACTTTTCCCACTTGGCAGCCAGTTACATATATTTACAGATGCATAAATTCAGGTCGTGTAATTCGGGAATTAAGAGAAGTTTCCACTCCATTCCTAGATAACCTGGAGAAGAGTTACGACGAGGTCACCGTCAGCATGATCATTGCTGTTGTGCAGGCGATAGGATTTTTCAACTCCTTCAACAACCCCATAGTGTACGCTTTCATGAATGAGAACTTCAAGAAGCACTGCAAGTCTACGCTGTCCTGTTGCCTCTCCAGGCCTGGCCGAGTGGCCGTTGCCGTGGAGAATCGCAAAGTCGGCGTGGGCTTCGACAGACGGGATGCTTTCCTTGTGGAAGAACCCGGCATTAGCAATGGGCTGCACGCGGCCGAGAACGCGGCGTCAAGGACGCTTCGGGGCGAGTCCTCCACTGTTTTTGTTGAGGAGAAAATATCAACTATCAATTCTGATCTACCAGCAAGCAGTTATTTTGGTTCCCAGTGACTATGGTATTTCGTACTGGCTGTTTAATTTTTTTTAAATCAAATTTCATGTGCCATGTGTGACTTTAATTGGGTGTCATTGCACTTCATTTGAGTGACCAGAAGCACTAATGTTAGCGTGTTGGTGAAAGATCATTTGTGATAGTCATCGTGCTGTCAAATTATTTCCCTCCAATTTTTTTTTCCCCCATTAAAATACTAAATGAGGTTTGGCTGAGGGTTAGGTTCTTTTTTTTGTTACTGTGTAAAAATGTGTAGATTTTTTCTTGGAAGCTACCAGTCATTCAGCAACCCAGTACCTCAAAGAAGGCAGAGCAGCGTGACTCAGAAATGAACAATTTATATGTATTTCATTGATCACAGAATAGTAATTTCTTCCTTTTTTCCATGAAGAAATGGATGTTAAACTAAATCCCCTCTATGCTTTTATCTTCATTCTGCACATAAAAACCAAACTGAAAAAACTTTTACCAGTTTATGAATAACTGTCAAGTTAAAAGCCAAGCTAAATATACCATTTCTGAATGTCATGTGTTGTACAAAAAAAAAAAAAAAAAAAAAAAAAAAAAACAAAAAGAGAAAAAAACATGAGAGGTGTGTGGGGTGGGACACTGTGTGATAGACACACACAACAGAGTTAAGAGAAAA
>JABJVR010008640.1:0-10488 GCA_025773905.1 Chitala chitala | reverse complement strand
TGTAAAGCGCTTTGAGGCATGCTGTTGCGAAAGGCGCTATATAAAAATAAATTGAATTGAATTGAATTGAATACTTATATTCTTCTGAAAAGCACTCTCACATCACAAATAAGCTCTGCCTCCCTCTTCATCAGCAAGAGAGGAAGAAGATCACACAAGACAGATTGCTGCAAAGCATGTAAACATACATATTTGTTCTTATTCTGGCATGTGAACAGGAAATGTTTCACTGTAACAAGGGAAGTGTGCTGAAGTGGTTTAAATTAGGGACTGAAAGGCAGACTAGTTAGTCAACAGAAAGCAGTAAGCAGAGAAATACCAATGTAGATATTGTTTGAGGCTGTTGTTAAACGAGATGTACAGTGTAAAGTGGTATTTCTTTTCTGTGACAAAGACAAAACATCCAAAATCATATTCCATAATATTTGCATGATATTTATTTAAAGTATTTAATGATTGCACAACCGAAACAAATAAACAAACAAACATTATTTTTAAAATGCTACCATTTAGATTTATGTTATCTAAGCAAAATAATGTACATGGATGTCACAGATGACAGTAAGAACAGTTAGACTTACAAATACAATCTAGGGTTGTCCCGTGAACAGCTGGACAGAGAGTTGTTTGAATGTAAAAGAATGAAGACACAGCTGGCTTTTCTGTGTAGGAAACCTCAGGAGTGTTTGGGAAGTGACAGACCTCAGGAGGCGTATGTCAACACAGAACGCTAGTGCTGTGTACAAATGTTCTTACACATGGCTGGCCACCATGCTGTCATCACATTGCCATGCAGAAATGCATGATGCATGTTATTTATCTGCCCTTCCTGAATAACCCAGTAATGCAATACAAACACCTCATGGGGTAGTTTTAATAAATGGACGACTTTATGTACAGTTTATGAATTGGAACAGCATATGAAATGCATGAAGTAAAACTTTCCATGCAAACGCCAAAGAATTTGGTAGAGTTGCATTAACATTTTTGGTGTCTTTGAGGTGAAAAAGTCTTAAATATCCAAAGAAAACATTAGGAAAGTTTGCATTAATGCTGGTGAAGTTTCCGCATAGAACATTAGCCATATTTAAAAAAAGCTGAATCATTCTTTCATTTCTCACCTGAGTGCTGATTAATTATGAACACCATAATGGTACCTTTCGACAACCGGCAAGAGCAGGACAATGAAAATTGTATTTCTACTCCAGTGCCTGTGTGAGGTTATCGATTGTGCTGTTTGACGAACTGCAGGGCAGGCATGGCAACTACAGGCATATATTGCCACTGACAAACAATGCTGTGGGACCTGGCAACAGCTTTCTGTCTGAGGTCTGCTTGACAGAGGAAAAACTAAGAGTAATGAATGTAACTCGGGACCCATAAATAGCTCCATAATATCTTCCCCAAGGAATGTGGGTGGGGCATTTGAAAGTCGGCTTGAGCACTGTTCACTGTGCCCAAAGTAAGAGAAGCAAGTGTTACGGAGAAACAGGCCTGACTTCAGAATGCACAGATTGGGTGGCCTTCTGTTCTGTTTTAGCTTGCCATCTCCTCAGGTGAAATAAACTACAAATAAGCCATCTTAGCATCTTGTGTATCTAGCAGTGGTTATGAGTCCCTAACAGACCAATGCTTAGCACCAGCCAAGAAAGGGCCTGTAGAGCTGTGACTCATTTGTATGCCTGCACTTTACACAACACTTTACATGGTACAGGAGCTTAACCATGAAAACTGTTTAAACTACAGACTGCTGACTATGGACATTATTTATACGTTACAATATGGATTCATTTCCACCAAGTATTTTTATATTTTCATAAAAGAACAAAGAGTTGTATAAATTAACATACAACAAAAAACAATCATACAGGTTCATGTTTCATTTGTAATCGTGTAAAATTAGTTTTCCTTGTATCTGGAAATTAATATTTTAAGTTTATAGTGTTACATAGAAAACAGTGGTATTATACATGTTGATCATTAACATTGCCCAACAGTCTATTAAAATCTGACAACAACTACTACTACTACTACTACTAATAATAATAATAATAATAATAATAATAATAATAATGATAATTTTCTTTTAAAGTTAAATATTTATAAATCTTGTACCACATTGACACTGTGCTGCTGTGATGAATGAAACAGGGAACTGGTCTTCTGGATCCCAGTCAGAAAAGAATCAAGTTTATTTACAAATGCAAAGAGAGCAGGATTCAAGAGACAAAGATCAGGTCCAGTAAAACAGGCAATTGGTTGAAAGTCTGTGGGAATCCATCCAAGACAAGCGCATGGGGAGTTTGGGACAAGAAGAGGGTCAGGCAGGGAACAGGACAAGAAGAACAAAAGGGGAGAACAGACAGAAGACAAGTAGTTAGAATGATACGTTATACTTCTGTGATAGAGGTGTCTCATTGCCCTGTCTGATTCACCACAACTAGCAGGTACTAATAAAAGGGCATGACAGCTGCAAAGTGTTTGAAGATTTAATGTTGTCACACACTCTGAAAAAATAAATATATAATCATTAGCTCTAAAAATGAACTACCATATACCTTCTTATTAAACAGTTTAATAAACTGAAGTTTAATAATGCAAATACCAGTGACATTCATGTATCTCATCTTGTAGCATGCATATTTACAATGTAAATATGTAATCTCAATAACTTTTATTGTTTAGCTTATGTGTTTGATAAACTATAATACAAAAGTCATTAAAATTCCCATACGTAAGGCTTTATTGAATATAATTATATATCCTATAAAACATTTTTTTAATGGAATTGACAACACTTTTTCTGTGGTGATCTATTCTCAATATTGTGCCATTCATGTGGAAAACAGCTTGTATTAATGACCCCTAGGAAAGCAGCAGTATGGGGGGAAAGTGGGGGGAGGTATTGTCCTGATTTACAAAGGAAAACAGCTCACATGAACTCAGGGCAGCTTCACTCAGGAGATGTGTCCTGTTACATGCACATGTTAATATGCTGCTCTGTTGGGGGTCGCACTTAATGCTCCGATGATTCGGTCTGTAGTACAAACTTCACACATGGTGTCATTTTGCTGAGTGCCTCCTTGACTGTAGCAGGAAGATCATAGTGAAATGTGAAAAATAGAAAAATAAAGAGAAGTGTATAAGAAGAGAGACATATGTTACAGTATAATTAAATATATGTTCTTAATAGACTTGTGTCTGTTTTCTTTATGTTTTAGTATAAGTGTTTCATTGGTTGCAAGTGCCTTTTTAGAGAACAAAACATGAATGGAAATTCTCTTTTGTTTTACCACCACATTGTGAATTATCTCACTTCTATTTTACCATTTATTTTTGGCATTAAATATTAATGCAAAGCACAATGAAATGCGGCCTCTTGGCTCAATGGTTAGAGCATCGGGGTGTGATGCCAGAGTCTCCTGGCTCAAATTGCAGCCTAGCTTCCAGGTGTGTGCCCTTGAGCAAGACACTCAGTGCTACCTCCCCAGGCGCTGCATGTGGCTGCCCTCTGCTCCCCCCAGGAGGATGGGGTAAATGCACACAACAAATTCAGTTATGACATGTGTATGTATGCAATGACAATAAAAGCTATATATTTAAAAGAGCAATTACACAGGTTTGCTGAAATAATTTATTGTCACTTTGTACTAAAAACTCACAAAATGAGCCCCAAGTAAACTGGCTAAGACAATAAACTCTGTGTAGTGAACCTCCAGCAGGTCCCTTCACTGGCCATCTAATTAGTTGAATGTGGGATGCTGCCCAGAAGAGCGCGCCATTGACTGTTGATCATTTCCCAATTATTGAATCAAGGAAGCTCAGCTGCAACAGATTTATAACTCAGTACTTATTATCAGAAACATCAATCCTTCATGCTGAGGTTATCATTATTATAATGCATGTTAAACTCTGAACAAGCTCTTGTTTCACCTTTACTTTGTCTTTCCATTCCTGGCCTTACTGTCTTTTTGTACAGTGTCCTTAATTGTTGCAGACTGAACTACCCAGTTTATTGACTTCTTACCAGTCTTACCTTCCTCCTTTTGTTGAAAGTGTCATTTGGATATTGATCGGTAACTTCCAATAAACTCATTTTTTTGCTAGTGGATTTCCTGACTTCATTACAGAATGGAGTCCAGCTATGTGCATTTTTCATGATTGTCATGTGCGTTTTTAGAATTTCTGTAATGATTGAGGTAGGCTGAGGTGAGGTCCAAATGCAAAGAGGGAGATTTTAACAGGAAGCAGGGCAAAAACAAGGTACAAAAAGGTTCAACAAGGGTCAAAACAGAGTACAGTACAAACAGGGGGTTCTGGCTTCAACACTTTGAGATTCCACATTCACTACAATGCAACTCGACAACTGGCAATATACTGAGACAAAGGGAGAGCTTAAATAGGGACATTAACAAGAGACAACCAGTAGAGATTAATACACTTAAGACACTGAACACGTAAGCATTTAGGGAAGGAACAGCGAATGGACATGGGAGGAATGACATGTATGGGGCATTACAATTACTTAGAAATTGTAAGAATATGTATATGAATCAAAAGCATCATAAAGTTGTAACATCTTTCTAGACTAGTCCAGGAATAACGTCTGAAAAACCAGGTTGGATTACAAACCTTTGAACATCCTGATCTGTGAAATAACCATGACTCTGCTTACAGAGGGCAATCCACCAAATCCAGTGACCTGGTAAGGAGGGCAATAGTGACAAATAAAGGTCAGTGGTCATTCTGAAGTAAATGGAGAGGTCCAGAGCTGAGGTAAGACAACAATAATATGGACACTGCACAAAACTACAGTTTACGGAAAAAAGGTCACATCTTAAATGTCATGTAAATAAATAAAATTAAAATTAAATATATAAGGTTTTTTGATATACTGAGACCAAAATTACACTTACTGGCCTTGGTATAAATACTATGTGTGGCAGAAAGCCAACATTGCTCATCACTCACAGAAAACCATCCCCATGATGGTGTTTGGTGGTTGTAGGTGATGGTGTGATGAGTATTTTTATTGGGAGAGACTGGGAAACTGGTCAGGATTGAAAGAAAAATAGATGAAGTCAGAAATGGAGCAGAAATTCAGCTCCCAACAGAACAGGGATCCTAAGCACACAGCCAACATACACCGGAGTGGTTTCAAAGGAAGACCATTAATGACACAAGGTTACGTCAAAGTCCATGCATCAAAGACCTTATTCTGACTTTGTATATGTTAAAAGTTTTAAAAATTTCTGTTCTCCAAGGGTACCATCCAATCTAACATCACTGAACAAAAAACTGGTAATCTGATGTCCAGACGTGTAAAGTGGGGTGATGTACACCAAATGATTAGCAGCTCTAATTGTAGCAGAATGTTGTTCTATGAAGTATTCAGTAACTTTAGAGGGTGAATACTTACGTAGCCAACAAATGCTTGTGTTTTGTTTCACTATTAAAATTATTTGCAAATCAGTGTTACATGTTGTGCAAATCAAGGTGTTAAAATTCCATTTAAATCCATTTAATTCCAAATTGAAACAAAAAGGAAAAGTCTAAATTGGATGATATTTTGTGTCCTTTTTGTATACTTTATGAATACTTGTACTTTTTGTCAGATCACACAGTTGTACCCCATCCCAAAACATGTTTGTGTTATCAAAGTTTGTGTTATGCCCTTGCATGAAATTGAAAAAAAAAATTTCAGCTAAAATAAAAATTCATAATTTATTGAGTTGTTAAAGCCTCTGTCTCGTGGTTTGTTAGTGTGTTCAGTGGGTTTGCAGAGCTCAGCAGTACATGGTTCACCGGCTACTGGTTTACCTCCTATAATCATTTCTGTACCAAACGTTATTTTGCACTTTCATTAATAAATAAGATTTAAAGCCAAAAAGGATCAAAATGTCTACCTCAAAAGGTTTTAAAGCACTTTGTGGGTGTACAAAAAGATCGTGTTTTATTTTTCATGAATAGCAAGTGTGCATATGTGTGTTTTCCAGTGGGAAACTTTGGGGGGGGAGAGAAAAATAAACTATGCACTTGAGTGGAATACTTCAGGAAAATGCATTCTGTACAAAAAAAGCATCAACTTATTCCACTTTCTGCAGGGTGCTTATTCATTTATCCCCAGTTCTTCTACCCACACCACACTTCCACTGGCTAAGTGCCTGAGCCTGGAAGCAAAGCAGTGTGGGAAAGATCAGATGCCTGTCAGCGAGTGCAGTGATTGTGCCTCGTGTTTTCGCCCACATACCACAACCGCAGATATTCACCAATTCATGCTCTCCACTGTGTCTTACTGAAGAAAGCCTCAAATATAAAAATACACGTGCGTGCATGTAGGCTCCCACATTTAGAACTGTGTGCGTGTTTTTTTTTATCATTCTACAATAAACTACTCAGATCATTTGTTTTATGTGCTTTAAAAAGCATAGAACATTAAAAATGAATTTATTTTACTTTATTATCCTATGCTGAAGTGAAACTAAGTTGAAAAAAAAGGTGTATGAAGCATGTTATCATTCATGAGAATGCTGCTCAAAAAAAGGTGTGTTTTGTCAGCACCAAGTCAAAATACAGATTTGCACAGTTGAGGAACATGAGCTCACGGTGATTCTGCCTACACAATGTAGCAGCACATCCACCAGTCCACAGCTACACTACTCCTCAAAACAATCATCTTCAGCTTCATATTACGTTCACATGCACCTACTGAAACTCCATATTCTTTTCTGCTGTCTTGTGCTGAGTTCCACATGAGGTGTTGTCTTTCAAATTCTGAAATGTTTCCTCACCATCTGATATTAGCTTTGTTTCTTGTGGTTTGTTAAAGATTTTTAAAGGCTACGTTTGAAAATGTTTTTTTTTTTTTTTTTTTTTTTTCTGTGCTTTGGTATAGTTTTGGATTTCAGATTTCACCTTCTAAGTTTTTCTACCTGGATTTTGACCTTACCTGGATTTCTGATTACCTGTGTACCAGACCACGTTTCTCAGAATAGTCTCTGAATAAACTCAGCATATTGTTTGATTAAAGTTCCTTCTCTGCAATATTATGGAAAGGCATCCAGAATCCATGTGTCACTGAAATATCGGTTTGCTAGGCTTTACGTAGACATAAGAAACACACATATGGAAATATTCATATGCCTGCATCTTTGATGGAAACAGAGTAATAAAGAGTCTTTTCAGTGTTAAAAAACAATAATGTGTAATTTATACTTTTATGTCTTAGAAGAGTCATTATGTTATTTCACAAAGGCTATGGTGAATATGCAGGACAGTGCTACAGATTGTGTATTCCCTCCAGGATCATTTTATAACCTCTGTACAACGGCACCAGTCCTGTCAGTCTGGGACATTATATTCCCTTTACAAGCACAGCAGACTGGGTCTGCAGAAAGGCATCTAGTCCTGTTGCAAGGCTTAATTATGACACTCACCAGGCCAGAGAGAAATCCCAGTGCTTTATTAAAATTTAATTCAAGTAAATGCTGCATTTCACAATGTGCTCTGCCCTACAGGAACCATTCACGGGCTGTAAACACATTCTATTTGTTACTAAATCTCTCCAATCATACATTATTGATTGTCTTTGGAAAATGAAATGTGGACAAAACAGAGAAACATGCTGTCACAACTTTTTATGTCAGAATTTAAACCCATGTAATATTGCAGTACATATACAGATAATGCACCCACAGAGCAGGGGGGGACTCCTAATTTCAATGCACACGTTAACAGCACACAAACCATAAATGAGTCCACAAATAACAGGACACTAACAGAATACAAAGTCAGAAGGGAGAAAGACAGAATTACAGTTTTAGCAGGAGGCTGCAGCATCAAATGAGAATGGTTCGTATCAGCTTTATTGACAAAGGAAACATAGCAAACAATATTGACAAACCAAAGGTGTAACTATAAATCATAGGCCCCCACTTTATTTTCCGATACAAATTTATAATCTCCGATGTGCTGTAGGACCGTTGTCTAACTCTGAACAACCTTAATCATTCAGAATCTACACGCCCCCGCCCCATCAAAAGTCACCCTTACCTCATCCCTATTTACACCCATCATCAGAAGCCTAGTGTATTTGTCATTCTTCACCACACTCAGACCTCTAACACCTCCCCTACACAAACACAAGCATATGTTGACATCAGACCCTCTCATTAGGAATCACATCACATACTGACTATATTTTATTCATCTGAATATGAAATTTATTTTCTAAACACTAAGTTTTCACTCCATCACTTTTATTGTTTCAGCCTTATTCACACAAGCTGGCTGTTCTACGAGCATCTCTGTTTTGCCATTGTTCCTGTGAACTTATCTATGCCATTTTGTTTTTCACTATTCCAATTCCAATTCCTGTCTGCCAAAACATTTTTTTTCTTCGAGAAAAATAAATTTGTCTTTTCTTCTGTTGCAAAGTACAGTAAGATTTTTGTGCACTTGCACTTATGAGTTTAACATGAATTTTAATATTTTTGTTGATTTATACAGGCTGTAAAATTAATAAATAAAAGCATGATAGAATGTTCAGTATTCTTACTGTATATAATACTTAACTGTAAACTGTACAGCAACATAGTCATTCTGACTTATTATTGAAAATGTTTTGTAATTAAATAATAGTTTTAAATGTTTATTGATCTATACATAGTGCCAAAAGAACTGTTGTATAGGTTTGTTGCAATGTTTTAACAATAGATACGAGAACTGGTTTGGGGATTACAGACACACTGAAAATGCATAATAATAATAATAATAATAATAATAATAATAATAATAATAATAACAACAACAATAATAATAATAATATTGTTTATTTTCTCTCATTTATTGTATATATTACATATATTGATTTATCCAGTATTCACTTAAATGTAATCCATTGTAGTGTATTAATATTCTGAAATCTAAAACCTTCAACAATCATGGTAAAACAAGTTCAACTGAATGACACATTTCAATTTCAATAGGTGCATTGTGTCAATCTTCACTATATTCCACTTAGTAGTCGATTTAGATGCACTAACTTCATTGGCTACAAATGTGACCATAGTATCACATGTTTAATGTATTTTTCATTTTCATAATTGTGTATGGGAACACAGCGACGTGGTGGTTAGCACTGTTGCCATGCACCTCTAGACCTGGGGTTTGGTTCTCAGCTCAGGTCTGTGTGTGTGTGTGTGGAGTTTCCATGTTCTCCCTGTGCTTGGTGTGTTTTTTCTGGGTTCTCTGGTTTCCTCTCCCAGTTCAAAGACATGCAGGTTAGGCTCTAGCTTGCCCATATTGTGTACCCTGTGGTGGGTTGGCAACCTGCCCTTTGCCTCCTGGCTTCCTGAGACCCAAGTATTGGGTAAGTGGTATGGATGGATAATTGTGTACTTTAATTTAAGTCTATTAGCATAATTGAGATGGTTCTTTGCTATTGAGATGGTGTTGAGAACTCGTCTCCAAATGATGTTTGGGAATAACCAGTGTGTTCAAAAAGTGACAGGCACAATGGAAGGAGAGGAGAAGTGGGTGAAACCGTGGGGGCTAGGGGAATTGAATTATTTGTAATTCAGTTCAATTCAATTGAATTTATTTAGATATAGTGCCTTTCACAACAATGTGCCTCAAAGCGCTTTACTCAAGAAATTGCAGACATTGAAGAAGTAACTGTAAGACTTAATACAAATGAAGCCAGACAATGATGGAGGAGAGGAACCAAAAACTCCACAGTGTGGAGAAAAAACCTCCTGGGGCCCAAGGTTGACTGGCTGCCCAGCCCTTCCTGGACTTATTGAGACTCTGAATGCAAGTAGCACTACGATATAAATAACACAATTTAGTCCTCCTTTGCTCCTGGTGTTGAAGCAACTCTCAGTGGCCTTTGGTGTCCTTTGGGTGAAGCTTCATTATACACATGATGCCCAAATTAATTAAATCCATTAATATTTATTAGTTTATATTAGAAATGCAATAATAATAATAATAATAATAATAATAATAATAATAATAATAATAAATTAAAGCTTTAGAACCTTACAAAGATTCCAGGTATAAAAATTCTTAAACTCTTAAACTATCTCTTAGTGGCTAAACTCAATTCCTTGCTACTTTACTGATGTATCATTTTCTTAAAGTCATAAGCCGTTTATTTGGTGATATTTTTAAAACTCAATAAATCAAATTCATGACTACTCAAACCGAGTTTCACTTTAGTGATTATTTACTCCCTTCTGTGTCCCATCATATAGCCACAATAAGGAAGCAGTCATTTGGAACTACAAATTCACTGTAGACATAAAAAGTAGTTTAAAGAGACTCTGGTGAAAATAAGGATGCCTCTGCATGTACTGTGAATAATATGTCCTCCTGACTGATTATTTTTTAAATTCCATATTAAATGTTATATTTCCATCCATCCATCCATTATCTTAACCGCTTATTCCTGGTGAGGGTCGCGGGGAAACCTGGAGCCCATCCCAG
>JABJVR010008639.1:0-10489 GCA_025773905.1 Chitala chitala | reverse complement strand
ATATAATGCTGAAAACGTAAATAAGGGTGTCAACTTTTGTTTTTCCAGGTTGCTTGTTTGTAAGAATGAGTTCACAGAAGTTATCAAATTTACTGTCAGAATGTTAACGTTCTGAGGGAGGGAGGGAGGGAGAGAGAGAGAGAGAGAGACTATGCAGCAAAATGTGCTATATTTAATACAGCTATTTTATAATTACAATGATTGTTGTTTCACCAACTGGAAAAGGAATCCACAAATGTTGAAGGTGATGCTCAGATAAGTCCAGATGTGTGACATCACATACACACAATGAGAACGTCAACGTATCGCTTTTTAAAATTCCATTTGCGGTAACATCCTCTCTACTGTACAGCTTAGTGGTGGCTTTTCATTTTGATTAAATTAGATCCTATTCACGTTTCCTTAATGCTCTGATTGAATATCTGATTCAATAAACGGTCGTGATGATTCAGCCATCCCCATCACGGACTGTAATCTTAAACCATTCTTCCTCAGTTCGTGTTCTGTATGGCGTCTGTTAGGTGTCGTGCTGTTACGTAAAGATATAAAACATTTTTAACCAGTTCATATTTCAATACAGAAATTGTTTAAGTTTTAGTAATAATAAAGTCAATATTCTGTCCGTAGTAAAAGTTGTTTGCTAACGTTGTGAGACATGGTAAAACAAATGTCAACAATCTGTAAACACTCAGGACAAACTGTAAAATCTGGTATTTGTGTTTCCTTTCATTTTAACCTCCTTGGCAACTGCCACAGATATTCACAGATTTGTACCAAACAAAGTGGTTGTTAATCATTACTATTTCACAGAACGGCAATGATGTTTGTTAGTACTGATATGAGAATTACTTAGAACTGGTCATTTGAGATATTTTGTAATTAGCTGATCACAATCATACTTTAAAGAGACTTTTCCGTTATTACCATTTTATAATTTATTCATCACATAAAGGAAATCTTTCTTTCAAATTTTTTGTGTTATTTTTCACTCCCTGACAAAGGTTTTAAGTCTGTATAACCAAAACAATGCAGTGTTTTATATACTGACATTAGTTATCAGTATCAGTAGTAATATGAATTTGGGCCTGATTCATCTTCAGTAAATCTAATCATATAAAGCATTGGACTGACTTAGCTAGTGTCTCTGTCCTTGTAGTTTTACAGTAGCTATATTGTATACAGTATCAGTCCTAGCTTGGTCAAGACTGGTGATCCTCAAATTGGTAGTACAGTATTATACTTTTACTATAGCTTTGAAATATATGGCAGTCTTGACAGTGACTATACACTGCCATTAATGTTAATAAATTCTAATTGTCTCTTTTGTTTGTGTGTGTGTGTGTGTGTGTGTGTGATTGCATTGCAGAGGTCTGGTGGAGGCTTGGCAATACCACTGTGTGCCTTTCAGGGCACCGTGTCCCTTCATGCTCCCACAGGGAAGACCCTGTCTCTGTCTACCTATGAGGTCAGCAGTGACGGGCTCAAGATATCTCCCAGCACCAGGAAGGTAGAGGTGTATCGCTCCAAGTCTGTGGGTCATGAGCCACGGGCAGAGGACTCAGCAGACGGCACAAATGGCGACACCAATGTAAAGATCCACCTGGAGGTGCTGGAGATATGTGACAACGAGGAGGCCATGGACAGTGTCTCCATTGTGTCCAACATCAGCCAGTCATCTGTGCACACTCGCTCACCCTCTCTGCGTTACTCCCGCCGGGAGAACCGCTTTGTTTCCTGTGACCTGGGAGAGACAGCGTCCTACTCGCTGCTCATCCCCAGCAGCAACCCCGACACCGACATCAACATCCACATACCCGACACGGTGGAAGCTCACCGCAGGAACAGCCGGAAGCAGCACCAGGAGAGATCAGGCTACCAGGAAGAGATACAACTGCTTAACGAGGCCTACAGGAGGCAGGAGGAGGACCAGGAAACATAGGAAGCTGACAGGGGGAGGCAGCACAGCAATGGATGGGACATCAAGGTAGTGTGAGAGAGAAACAGTGAGAGTAGAGAGGAGAACTCAGGGTGAGTGGAAAGATGCCCTATAAAGCAGAAGACAGGAGTAAGAAATAAGGAGAGAAAAAGAAAGAGGGGAAAAGAAGGCTGGAAGAGCTCAAAGAAAACTGAAAGGATGGGGAAAGCTGAGTTAAGAAGGAATAGAAACTAAAGTACGGTTGAAGATTTGTGCTCAGCCCCTCACTATATGACAATGTCTGCCACCATCCATTTGATCAAAGAAGAACACAGACTTTGAGTATGTGCGTTTGAGCGTGTGTGAGGAAGGGAAGGATGAAGGATAAAGACTTGGCTGTTAACCCAGGCACGCTAGCACCCTAAAATGGCTGACAAGGAAGTGCAGACTGTTGCAGCACACATTTGGTGCACACAGTATGCAAGTGTGGGTATAAGGTACTGGAAAGAGTTGGGTTGACAGCAGCTTGCGATTGTGTATAACTATCGTGTGTCCGAGAGACAGTGTAGTGTGTGCAGACTTTGGCTTAGGCTCATTTGAATATGGAACACCGCAGTCAAGGGGAAAATGTAAAAAAGCAAAAGACCTTATTATGCTTTATTTCAGAAAGACAGTTGATATGAATGAAAACGGCATTTTTTTATTGCAGCAAGAACTGAAAATTAATGTTCATTTCAAAACGACTTCCTCTAATGATTCCTCTTCTTTTTTATTTGTTTTGGAATATGTGATCATATGTGACACCCAGGTCATTTTGTTACTTTAATAAATGCATAAATTTAGCATGGCTGTGGAATACACATTGAGGATCTAATATTATCATAAATATTCACGAGTACAAATTCCTGTAAGATTTTTAGTAACAGTGATATAAACATGCATATATTTAAATATACCACTTGTCAGTGCACTAGACAGCTCTATTTTAAAAGTTACTTTATTCTAGTAAAAAATATCTATATCTGTGTGACTGGTTGTGTAAGAAACCCATAACTGACTGGGTCAGAAATGTATCTTGCTTATTGTTATGACAGACAGTGTGCCAATTTGATAATTTGTCAAAATGTATTTTTCCCTCACAAAGAATGTGCTTATTAAACATTTATATTTATATGCTGAAAACCCACTTTCCAAGAATGGTAATGCACTTGTAATCATAAAGTTTGAAAAGACAGAAAAGGGGCAAAAACCAAGCATCTTGGAGGATCAAAGGAGGAGGTTTCCAGTTTACTTACAGTCTGTTTTTCAGAAGTGTGTAGAGGCATTACTCTAACAAACAACATAATTCATACAAACAAAAGTCATTTTTTTAGTCATCTTTTTACAGTAATTCAAGGTAGAATATTAAAGCATAAATTCATGTAATCTTTGTTGTTTTTGAATAGCTGCAGATGACAGTAACCTTGCTCAGATCTGTTCTAATATACTTCCAGTCCTGTTCATACACCCACTCACTTCGTCAACCATGCACAGATCAATCAAGTGGCTAACAATGTGTGAGCAGCCAATCACGTTGTCAGTGCTGTTCATGTAACCAATCAAATGGTGCAGGCCTTACAGCCAACTACATCACCGACTGTGTCACAGACTCTGCATGCCTAGTGTCCTACTCTTTTGCTTGTGTGAAAAATGTCTTGTGATCGCAGTGAGCTCCTCCCCGCAGCAGAGCAAGTCCTTGGTTTGCACAGACCTTGGGCACGTAACCTTCAGAGCTGCTGATTTATCTGAGCAGCGTACAGTGCCTCTGGGCCTTGTGGGTCTGTCCCAGACAAGGCCCCAGCCGCTCGGATGTCCTTCGCCTTGTACCCTCTGCCTGCCACTAACACACAAGGGAGGGGGCTCTGCCAGAGATATTAACAGCCCTTATCAAAAACATACAACAAATGCTACATTGTTAGATGTGCTTGTGTACCTCAGGGCTCTTCTACTGAACCAGAACATGTGAGCAAAAGAGCAAACAAATGCCTGATCTCAGTAGCTGCATTCATTACTCCTTCTTATGCATGCTTGAGGTTTTGCAATTAAACATCGGTGCCTGTCCTGACTTTGCATCCACCAAGCAGAGGTCATGTGTAACAGTGTATGTTGGTATCTGCATCAGCCTCACTGGGGAAGAGACTGCATGACAAGAGAAACACAGCAGAGCAGTGATGTGGCATTGACAATCCTGAGCATCAGTGAAGACAAAGCACAGATAAACACGTGCAACAAAGGGAACCCACAGTTAAGGCCTGATCAAAGCATGGCGAGCACTGTCTGCATGAAACTGCTCTGTGTTCATGCTAACATGTACGAGGCTATAGAGTAGAAAGGTCATCTGACCAACTAAAAGCACACAACCACATGGAAATACATAAAATTTGTCCAAAAACTAAAATATCAAAAAAAAAATTCCCCTGAAGAAAATTTATTAAAGACTGAAAGCACTGACAAGAGTTCAGAATGTAAGGCAACGAACGATTCTCTGATCCCTCGTGGATGTCTGTCAGATGCCAGGGGTGTGATAGTTCAGAAATGGAAAGTGGGGTGTGAGGGGGGGGCAAGTCACACAACTGTCCATCAGCATAAGTCATGTAGCCTGAGGCATCCATACCGATTCAGACTGTCACACTCTAATGTCTTACTTCATTCTTAGTGGAAGGGCACAGGAAATAAAAGTCAATTTTTTAATCCAATTTTTTTACAAGAGCCCATAGATTTTTACCTGCCATAGACGATACAGATTAGTCTGAGCTAAATTAAAAATAGTGGGATATATGATGAAAACCTACAACGAGACACAAAGATCAGACATAACAGAAATACATCTAGAGTTGTGTGAAGAATGAGTCTCCTCTTGGAAATGGAAAGTGATATACGGGCTTAATAATCTTTCTGCTCTATCCCTTCGCAGACATTTTCTATATTCATAATCCATACACTGCATTTTCCTTAGAGATCTATAACAAAGAGCAACTGCCAGCCAGAGCAGTCCATAATTTTTTTTTTTCCCCAAATGATACTATACTTAATGTTTTGGGGCTTTGATGACAGAGACAGAAAAATATCTTCAAATCTCTAGCTTCTCTGGTTTTACAACGCTAACCAACAAAACAGATGTGGCAATGATTTTATTGTTACCTTGAATTTGCTATGCTTCTATTCAAGGTGCTGATCTGTTGGTTGCAAAAGGTAAAAAAAAAAAAAAAAACATACTGGTTTAACAGAATGTCTGTCACCCTAGTGAAGCTTAAACCACAGTGAAATATTTTAAAATTCGTAAATGCAGCACCTTTTCATTTTTATTATGTATGTATGTATGTTTTTATTATTAGCATGTCCAAAATCGTGCATAGGCCCTGTATATTTTCCATGATACGCAATACAGAAAACAGACGGGTTGATGAATGGTTTGTCCAAAATGTTTGCTGAATGTGTTATAAAGGATTATGACAAAAAATTATCAGTATATAACTACCTCATTGTACGACTATAAATCAGAATTACATGTACAGTGTAATAATGAACAGATCACATTATCAAACTCGTTTATCTAAGGTCATAACACATATATAGTCCAGTAGTAATGACGACACTAAAACGTACACGCACAGAAATATGAAGCTTAACAATGTATTTTCTCCTGAATTTAATGTGATTCTTAAAGCTTTAAAACAAGGTTTTGCGTATGGGTTTGATGTATCTGCATATAGCTCAAAAACAGTTTTGTAGCGACCGCCGCACGTTGTGGGGGGTCGGCTCCAGTGACAGTGAGTCTCTGGCTCAGCGGGTTAATTATCCTGTCTTGCCTGGCTCGAATCCCGCCTGATCCCTCGGTCCATCACAGCATATTCCCTACTTCCGTTTTGTCCTCGTAACAATAAATCGTGAATAACCAGCTTGATATGGGATGAAACGTCTCCAAGCAACCAGCTAATGCAAATACATTACATATTCCATTATATATGCGTGTATGTAAAAAAAAAAAAAATTGTTGTGCATAATAAGATATAACCTATTAGAAACTATCGTGAGCGAAGGTGTCACTCTGGACAAAAAAAGCTCTAAACAAAGATGCAGTTTGCACCAGGTGGTCAGAACAATGCTTTAGCATTAATACATTTGATCAGCATGCGTATCGAGCGTGAGATGAAGCTTAAACATATGATCTCCACAAAGTTGTACGTTTTGAATATAAGTTGCTTGCGTGTGAAATTTCTGGTTTCACAACGTGTATAACTGATTTAGGTAATTTCCACATAATTTAACCATCTATCACCCATAGACTCAAATGTGTACTGTTTTTTTTTTTTTTTGTATGTGTTCTCATGTATGTGCTTTTTTGTTTTCTTCTCTGTAAATTTGTTTGGTTTTAAAGTGGTGACGGGTGATTCAACAACACAAATACTAGCTTTTCAGTTAAGACTAAATTTAAAATGGTAACGGTAATTCAGATGGGGCGTTTAGTCTGTTATTTGTGTAATCATGAGACTGTGTGACCCTGTGAACCCTCTTTGGTATTTCCTTTATTCTGCAGTTTTGTTGACATATTATATCGTGTTAACTGTTATACTGTGATAAGCCTACTCTTTGACTACGTATTCTGTTAAATATTTCCTAAATGTGTGTGTGTGTGTGTGTGTGTGTGAGAGTGAGTGAGTGAGTGAGAGAGAGAGAGAGAGAATAAAATTCCTTAAAAAGTCAGTAAAAGAGTCAACCTATTCTGCGACGTGGCTGCTACAGCCAACAGTACTTTTGAGCTATTTAAAAAGACACACGTGTTAAACCAGAGTTAAAATAAAATGTTTGTCCTTATGAATGAAACTGACAACCAATGTATCACAAAGGTGCTTTCTTCTCTGGGGGTCACTCGAATAACTTGTAACTAGTTTTGTCACGCTATTTAATGTATTTTAATTTACACTCGTTGAATAAACTAACAAAATAAACGTACATTTAACTTAATGTTAAGATCGGTCGATCGAATACTTCACTTTCACTATTGTTAAACGTGCAACGTAGATTTTGTGCGACGTAGCAAACGGCGTATCGACGTCTTTTCAACGCGACGTGCCGGATGTTTTCTTCATGCCTTAATGCAAGCTTTTCAATAGTGCAGTCTTTTAAAATGTATATAACAGAGTGATATTTTGATAGCCACTCATATAAGTACACGTTTTGAAACGCGTCTGATGCTTGGTCGTTTGATGTCGGTAAATAAATGTTACTTGCATGCTAATGCTGTTGCAGGTTCGTAATTGCATAGGTGCCGAGCTGCTTTTCCGAGATTAATTTCTACCGATAAAGACGACGGAGGTGCCCCCGTCGCAGACAGCGTTATGAGTTATGGTTACGGTGGCAGGAGAGGCCGAAGAGGTCGAGATGGAAGCAACGAAAGATGGGGCCAAGGAGCCGCATCGAGTAGCGGAGGGTATCAGAAATTCGCCGGTTGGGAGATGCGGGAGGACGAAGGAAAGGGACGAGGGCGAGGGGGTAGTTCATGCGGCCGTCACCCAGCACATCTGAAGGGCAGAGAGATTGGGTTGTGGTACGCAAAAAGAGGAGGAACGAAGAGAAAAGAGGAGGAAAGAAAATCGGCAAGTATTGCTCACCTGTTTGTTTTTTAGAACCAACTGACAAAGCTGTCAAGATGCATTGCTTTTGAGTGTTTGAGTTCCGTGTTCGTTGCGTAGAGGGCCGTGGTCCAAATGGATGAGTCGAGGGAAGAACATATCACCAGACTTTTGAACACCGTCCAAACAGAGTCAGGTGGTTCTAGGAGTGCGACCAACGCCTCTACGTCTCAGAATTGGCGCTCGGCACCAAACCCAAATCAACACAGGTGAGGCACAGAAATGTATGCACGCTTGGAGCTGAGTGAGGAATCCCAGTGGAACATGAAGTGAAACCATATTGTAATTTTCTAATGCATTACTGATATGCCCTATTGTAGATGTAGGTACTACAACACTGATCATTCAGTACATTGCATTAAAAAACTTGTCAGGGACACATTTAGTTATATTGTGAGTAATTTAGAATGGTATGTACTCAGTGTGAATATTTTGATATTCAGTTACTTTGATGGTGAAGAAGTAGTGAAAGAGGTCCCTAAAATGGAGGTGAAGGAAATGGTCAGAGAGAAGATGAAAGATGGCGATCTGGAGTACCTTTACCATGAGCTGGCTCGCAACTCCACTCTTGACCAGGAATTGAAGAGAGACCTGCAGAGGAAGAAAGCTGACCCAAAGTTCCTGGAAATGTTGGTGAGAAAGGATGTCTTTAGTGTACCTTCAGAAAGGGGTATTGGCACGGTGGCTCAATGTTTAACGCCATTGCCTCGTACATCCAAGGCTGGGGGTTTACATCCCGCTCCCTGAGGCCTGTGCATGTGTCATGCTGCTCCCAAGCCTGCATTAAATGGGAGGGTTGTGTCAGGAAGGGCATTTAAAAAAAAAAACCTGTGCTGTGTTGATGTGCGGATTGTTAACCAGATGCCAGTCAACATGCGACACCCCTCGTGGGGAGTAGCCGAAAGTTGTCACATTTTCAGAAAGGGGTTTTCTGGTGAGAAATTACTATGTAAGCCTACAGACTTTCAAAAGTTTGCTATGACACGATCTGCTTGCCAACCACATAGCAGGCAAATGATCCCCATACAAATAACTTTCGTTTTTTCTTTACAGACATTTCGAGAGAAACTTCCTTCATATGGAATGAAAGAGGTACGGCTTGTAAAATGCTAAATTGTTCAAGTAAACTGTTACCTATTAAGTTCCTGTTATGAATATAAAATTCAGAGAGTCCCACACCTTGGAAAATTTTAGTACTATTTGTGTTACTTTTTAAACTACTTTTACAAAAGTATATTTTACATGACTGGAAGGAAAGTATATACTTCTAGTCAGTGGTGGGTAGACCTTAAGCCCTGTTTAATTTGACAGAGGCTTATGTACTCCCTTAGCTTCAGATGCAAGGCAGTTTCCATGGTGACTTGCATACATTTCTCTCTGTTGGCCACTATGCTGGAGGGTGGTGGGCTTGGCTGTAGACCCAGAGAACCTGAAGTATGTTGTGTTGTTCTGTGCCTTCAAGCACTGAAGTAAAAAAGCAACTCAAGCTCACCTGCTCTGGCCACAAAACTTTCAAATTTGATTGAAAGGGCAAAAAACTTTTCCCTAGCCTTCTAGCAACTGGAGAGCTTGCCATGCAAGATTTTCATCTAGAGATTATTGGCACCATAAAGTTGTTAGCAAAACACTGCATCAGTAAACTCATTTACTTCGTAGATTGCACTCCAGGATGTTTCTTTTAGTTCTCTTTAAACTAGTGAAGACTCTCTAGGATTGAGTTTCTAACATGATTTAATTCTCCTTTTTATGTGCACTGAATATCTATGTAGAAAGGCTCAGTAGGATTTCTCTCCTTCCAGAAGCTGTTGTTCTTAGCAGCTGCATTAAATTAATCTTCTTTTCATCTATTAAAATAAAAGCCGCAGTGAAATTATTGTGTGTGTGTTTCACTGGCAGGAACTGGTCCAGTTGATCCGGGCCAACCAGGTTCTAGTGGTTAGTGGAGAGACAGGCTGTGGAAAGACCACGCAGGTGACTCAATTCATCCTTGATGACTGCATTGAGCGTGGAATGGGCTCCATGTGCAGGATCGTGTGCACACAGCCACGTCGCATCAGTGCCATCTCGGTACGTGAAGCTCTTGCCAGTGGAGGAGCTGAGTAAAATAGCTCAGAGTGAACAGCAGCTAGCAGAAGTTGACTGTACTTTATCTGTCTGATTCCACATAGTTGTTATTGGCTAAATAGGACCTGTCAGAACGGTCCTGCCCAAATTTCAGTTTGCTTTGTTTACAGGTGTGTTGTCTGTGTTCAGGTGGCCGAGAGGGTGTCTGCGGAGAGAGCTGAGGTTGTGGGGGAGGGAAACTCCTGTGGGTACCAAATACGACTGCAGAGGTATGTGAATTGCAGTGTGTCTATGTGATGGAAATTATACAAATATTAGTACTGTGCCTTTGCAGCATTGTTTTATAGCCTATAGCAAGGACCCAGTCCTGACCGTGCTGCTGATAGCTGATAAACAATGTCCATTGGTGTTTAACGATCAGCAGCTGTAATTGATCATTGTATCCATGGGTAATCAAGTTAAGAAACCACAGGTGGATTGTGGGGGGGGTAGTTAAACATTTAATACAGCCCAGGGCACCCCACACCACTTCCATCCACAGAAGTACAGTGTTAGTACATGACATACACACTCACAGCAGGTTCATGAGCCCTTTTCAGGGTTTCATTCTCTCTCTGTGTCCCCTGGTCATCAATAGGTTCTGTACAAGTACAGTGTGTGAATGTCTTAGTCTGTTGTGCCTTGGTTTGGAGTGTGCTTCCCTCTCTCCTTGAGTTCAATAACCTGGGCTTCATGGACTTTTTTTTTTTTTTTTTTTTTTTTACCCCCCCATATTAATTTTAAGTAAAAAAAAAATTAAATTTAGCATTTCCCAAAGTTATTAATATATGCAAAAAAG
>JABJVR010008638.1:0-10489 GCA_025773905.1 Chitala chitala | reverse complement strand
GGACCTGGGGTTTCAGGTGTCTATACTGCCTGTCGTCAGCTGACTATCCTCAACGCTTCCACTGTGGGCACCAAACTAGCCCAATCAGAGCACTTATAAATCAACATTAGGTATTGATGTACAAGAAATATACTATAATTAGAAATATTCAAATCTTTCAACATCAAGGGCAGACAGTGAGACATAGTTAACATTGAGAGCTCCTGACTGACTGATGAAGTGGCATTTTATCTGAGCTCCAAGCACTGATAACAAGCCAATATTATATTAAAAATTATAGGAGTTAATTAATTTGTCTAATGGAAAATAGGGCTTTGTTCATTTTACAGACTTTCTGTCTAAAATACTAAGTTAAGGTGTCTTACTCATTAAATGGGGTGTCAGTCAAGTGATGAAACAGACATCACCAGGCTTTGCAAATCCTGCCCTGCAGGGGGAAATTGACTGAGGCAGTAATCGATAAATGAACAACGTAGTGGTGCTCCCAGTTGTGTCTGCAAAAAGACTTCAGCTGTCCATCTGTGTTCCCACAGAGCGGCAGATGTTCCTCGCTACCTGGAAGGACATCCCAAATGAAAACGAGGCTCAGTTCCAGATAAAGGACTGCCACCTCAATTCAGGTGTGTGTGTGCGCGCATGAGTGTACAAGACGTGGAACTCGTTATTACCCTGTTCATATTTTTAAATGTGCTTTCCTGTTCCTGACCTCATGGCACCCTGCAGATGCGGCCAGCAGCAAGTTGCAGAGTAGCAACATCTTCACCATTGCGAAGCGGACGGTGGAGGGTCAGGACATGCTGTACCAGTCCATCAAGCTCACCAATGGCATTTGGGTGCTGGCTGAGCTTCGGCTCCAGGCTGGGAGCTCCACCCACACAGTGAGTACAACGATTGGGAGAAGTCGATAGGTGGACTGTGTATCAGCCTTTGATGACTGGATGATAATATTGGAGAAGCCAAAATGGGTCACATAGTTGAGGGAGGGAGGGGGAACCCAATGGATTGATGTCGGGGTGAGCTAAAAGAACTGAAAAATAACTGGAATTAAAGGGAAATGAGAAGATGCACTTCAGTTTGGGGTTTTAAGGTCATCCTGACTGCATTCGCCGTGAGATACGTAGGTCTCGTAAGTCCTTTTGGCAGTAGCACATGGACAGTGGTCTGTCTGCCTATTGAGAACGTATGCTTGGCAAGCCATCACATCTTGTTGCCGTATAGCCTTCCTCGCAGGTTAGTCTCAGTTCTAAGAATCGTTCATCGGGTTTTTTTTAAGGTCGCTACTGATCGTCAGTCCCATTGCATGGGAATTGGTGCCAGTGCCCATGCAGTCTCATTCAGTTGTACTTCACCAGTCATGCACAGGTCTTATGAGAAACTCTTACCATTTTCAAATGAAAATCTACTGCAGACCACAGGTTATTGAAATAATCATATTCTGTTATTTAGCATGTTGTTAGTAGTTAACTTGTAGCCAGTAAGTGAACTGTAAGTGAGCATTGTCTGTGCTTCATTGGTATGCTCTTGAACTTATTTTTCAGTGAGGCGCGTTGCTTCCTTATTTCCTTTTGTACAATATTTAGAAATTGTTTCTATTATCAAATATTCCCTGCAAAATTAAAAAATTTTTTGTATTGCGGTTTTAGTATTGAACAAAGACTAGAATGAAAACGCTTATCTGTCTAACAATATTCAGACTACTTTTTACATCTGGCTTCAGCTGTTGTGTATTGAGATTTTTTCCCCATGAGCTTTTGTACGTAAACGTTTTTTTTTTTTTTTTTTTGCCCCTGATCAGAGCATTTTATTATTCTGCATTCACTGATAATAGTTCCTGTGTGACATTCATGGTGTATATAATGTAGTACACATTTACACTGTGCAGCCAAAGTCATCTGATTTTAAGTCTTTTTAGTTTATGTGTAGTTTTCATATTTGTACACATATAGTCACATATATGTGAAGATTATGTACTTTGTGCAGTACCCAGTTTCAATATTGGGTTTTTTGTAGCGTTTCATTTGTAAAGATAATGCAGTTCGAGTTCTATATTTAAGATCATCTGCTGCACCCTCTACTAGGATTTGTACTCTGTTGTGTCAGAACATGCCATGATCACCTTTAATTGTATTTACATTTATTCAGTTAGACACTTTTCATGTATTTCACATACATGTTACAGCGATATTGGTTGTCTGCATTTAACCCGTCTCCCTGGGGGGAGCATTGAGCAGTGCCTAGGGAGCTAGCGATTCAGTGTCTTGCTCAAGGACACAGCTGGTGGCTGGTCGGGGATTCGAACCAAGAGGCTTTTGCATCCCAGCTCGGTGTTTTACCGAGCCAACAGGCCGCTTACAAAAATGCACCATGTATGTAATTTCTGGCTTCATCGGTGGTCTTGATGGGTCACCATATATATAATAAATATATATATATATTTATTTAATCGAGTTAACTTTTCAAAAAATGTTCATCAAATTATGAATAATGTCCATTTACATCATCTTTAGGAAAGTGGGTGAAACGCATATTTTAACAAACTCATTAGCTTCAATGTTAGTCTATCAGATTAGGTTGTTCATGCATTTCATTCGACAATTAATTTGTCCTCCACACCATCCAGCTGTGCGTTTTCACTTTTTTCCTCATGCTACAAGTAAGTTAGCAGCAGAATGGGGAAAATTAAAACCCACCTGCTGAATATGCAAATGGACCAGAAACAATCACACTGCTCTACAGCCTGCCTCATTTTCCATCATTACCCCAAAACAAACTGATGATGTCATTGACTAGCAGAGGCCTTAGGATAGTGCATTTATTACTAACAATTAGCGCCCCTCCATTCATACAAACTCTGTGTCAAGTGTGCAATGTGTATTTCATCCAAAATTTTAATTTTGTAAACAAGCATTTTGGCTTTTAGCTTAACTCAGGAAAAGAAACTTAGTATGAGAATGCTTTTGTGAAGATGGAGGGCTGCAAGTGTGTGAAGGCTTTTCCACTGTTAGATTATGTAGAATGTCACAGGAGCTAGTGGAGAACAGTCTGGCACTGTTGCAGTTGAGTATTACTTAGTTTTTCCAGCACTGGGCTTTTATAGACTAGATCAGAGAGGTCCAATATGACTTGGTTGCAGAAAATGAAAGTATTCAGATCAAGTACTGTAATGACATCCTTGAAATTACCAGCATTAAGTTTAAATTACTTGGACATTAAAAATGGAAGTATTTCAGGGAAATAAGACCAAAATATTGTCAGTTGGTTAATGAGAACATTAAAGGAACATATGAATTGTATTGGTTTTCTGATAGCCAACACATTAAGTACTTGGTAACTTGGATAATTACAATGGAGAGTCGTGTGTCTCTGTGTGTGTCTCTGTGTGTGTCTCTGTGTGTGTCTCTGTGTGTGTCTCTGTGTGTGTCACTAGCAATTGGAAATTTGTCTGGTCTTCCAGTCATATGTTGTGTCATTCTTTCGAGGGTTTAAATTAGCCAGTGTATGTCATCTGTGCTGTAATCATCTTGATTCATATGAAAATCCAGTTTTTTTTTGTAGCAGAAGTTGTCTTGGTAGGAACATGAATTAAATATGCAGCTCACCTTAGCACTCTGCCAAGTTGTTGCAGAGAGCAGATTGAACAGAATGAATAAGATGAACAGAAGTTTCAGGACATGCTGAGAAACAGGAAAACTGATTCATATTAGACATGGAAACTTTGTATAACGTCAGGGGTTCATTTGAAAATTTGATTCTTAAATGTGTTTATGTGAAGTAACAGCATTGCTGCATCATCTGACAGTCAGAAGCAATTTTTTTTCTTTGTAGCACCTTATCACTTAAACTGGTTGCATGGTAAGATGATATATGCAGTGTATAAATGGTGGTGATGTTAAAGGTAGGTGTAATGCAGAACCTCATCCACCCATGGTAATTCGTGTCCATATCTATTTTCCACAGATCTCTCTGAAATGCAGAGCCCAAGAAGTCTCCCAGTATGTGTTCCAGTGCTACGAGATACTGCTCAAGAACTAATCTTGCAGGGGAGGGGGACGGGTGGGAGCCAGTGTGTCCGCAATAACCTGTGATGTGCTACCCCTTGGCTGTGGGGTGAATTGGGACCACAGTACCCACAGTCCTTTGTGCTGCCCCCATCCCTTCACCATGTACTGCGCTCTCATTCCTGATCAGTAATGATCTGATGCATCCCTTCTCTATGCAGTGGTTTAGCTTCATTTTTAGTTTGTTCATTAGTTTGTTCATTGGACCTGAAAAAAACCTTTTCTTGAATATTTCTGTTTATCTCTCAATAAATTGGGTGATGCTGAATGTCCTTTTTCATCTACGTTGCAGACGATACTTTTGGCCCAAATTGTTCTGTAGTTCTCTTACTAATTTGTGTAGAGGGTGAGGAAGATGGGGGAGGTCAGGATATAGACTACTGAAATGTTTGTGTATGTCTACACTGTTATATTGCCCTTTGCTTTTTCATACAGATAATGTGTGTGCGTTTTGAGATGCGTAGAACTGAAGTGTTTGTAGCTGTACAGCCAGGCTGACGAGGCATGCTTCCCATGTGCCCACGTGACACTCAGGGGGCAAAGGCTGCATTGGTCTTGCACAATCGTTTGTGTGATTCCACATTTCCTATTGTCAGTACTTGTACAATTTTGTTACCAGTATGTAATTTTCACGTGTTTCAGGAGTGAATCTGTTCATAATGGACTCTTCTCCTTTTTTGGTACCCTTATGTCTGGAAAATTTTGCCTGATATCCAATTTTTAAACCTTATTTTGCTCCTCTTTGTGTGCGTGTGTGCAAGAGAGAGATCCTCTCTTTAACAATTTTTACATCATTCCATTTACTTATTCATTAATATTTAGCCTCTTTTCTTGGTTGTTTGCAGACTTTTTGGTATTGTCTAAATTTTTTGTCCCTGCCTCAAAACCTTTGATGTGAAGACACAAAGGGAGGTGTGTTTCTGGCAATTTTCTGTGATTTTGTGTCCTGTCTACCCCTGAAGTTATGATGCGTTATATTACATGTATTCTTCAGCAGAAATTACCATTTGGATTTGAGTTCTGATTTTGTAAAAATATACATATCATTAATAAATTCTTTCTTGACAGATTTGGTTTAAACAATGTTATGTAACTGCAGCTGTATGATGTATAAATATCCATACAGACCCTGTGCAGTGTAATGAGTAACTGAGAGAGGAGGAAGGCTCCTATGAAACACTAAATGTGGCCCATTCTCTGTGTAGTCCAAACAAATACTTCTCTTGGACAAGATGTTGCACTCATGAAATCTTTTAATAGCTGGCAAGATCTTGGGTGAGCTATGAAAAAATGTGAGTGAGAGGTTTGCCGTCTCAAGTATTTCCCATAAAAGTGTTGGTGGTCACATGACTACGGGTGTGGGGTGTCCACTGTGGCTGTCTGGGCTTCATGTAAAACTTCAGCGTGGGCTTTGCTGCTGTACAAACACTTTGAGTTGCATTGAATGGCCATGGAGAGAAACCTGACAATTAAATAAAGATGATATGTGCATGAGAGTTTTAACTGCAGATGTTTCTGTTGACGATACAGGAAAAACATTTTCTTAACTTGCTTTTTATATAAATGGTCCTTTTGTTCGATAGTTTGCTGACTGAAGTGACATTATGCATTAAAATTCTTTTTTTTTTTTTTTTCTCCCCCCTAAACCGCAAACAACCATGGGAAATAAGATGTGCTAGTTTCTAAAACTCTTTCTATGCAGCTTTGCAACCAGAAGACCACCTACCATCCCCTTTAGCATCATTTGAGTTGGTCCAGCCTGAAAATGAAAATTGATGTGATAAATTTTATGTTAGGTTGCCAATATATTAGGTGTTCCCCTTGCCACCTTCACATAAATTACAACAAGTAATGTGTCATATGAATGTGGTGTAAATTAGGTAGGCCAGCATTTCTAGCAGAAGTTATGGGCAAAGTGAGTAATCCTAGTGATGATTGTTGCCAAACAGCTGTTATCCTCATTCATGCACAGCCTGTGCAAGGCTGTATGGAGAATGATGTAGAAAAAACTAAAAATGTTAGAAATGATCCACTTGTAGATCATGAGGATAAGACAAGTACCGTGCATTAAGCCATGTCATTTCAAGTACAAAAGATTGCCCTTCTCAGTAAGAATTCTCAATCTGTACCTGTGTGCATCTCAGTACACAAAACTCCCTAAATATCCCTACACATTATAATAAATTAGTGCAAATTACAATAAACACTACATATCTCAATAAGTAATCTTTCAGAAAAAAAACTATGAAAAACCTTTAAACAAATTTTAAAATTATGACATGGGGAAAAAATTGTGGCACTAAATCATCTTAATGATTTTGTAAACATCACAAATATTCAGTTTCTACACATTTACCAAAAGACAGATGTAACAACAAGCAATTTTTTCAGATATGAGCTAGCTGCATTTTTCGAGCAGCATTTAGACTAGTTTTCAGTTTTACAAACATTCCAGAAGATGGATTTTTTCCCCCCAGATGCTTTTGTTGAGTTGTTTTTAATCTCTTAAAAGCCACATTTCTGATACCGCTACTTCACATTACTAAAACGGATCTCTTAAACTGATGTTGAGGTTCAGCATTGCTGGCAGTATTCAGCCTGCTTGTGTCAGCCCTAATCGAACCCAGTTCTCAATTATACTTGGTTGCTTGATAGGTACAGAGTAACTAACGATTATTTTTTTCATCTGGAGCCAACTGATCTTGAATAACCTTTCTCCTTCAATAAATAAAATTATCATTTAAAAACTATTTTGTGTTCAGATAGGTTGTCTTTGTCTTAAATTTTATTTACTGATGTGAAACAATTAGGTGTGACAAATTCGTAGAGGTAGAGGAAGTCTGTGGGACAGATGCTTTTTCCACTTTAGTAAAGGATTTTAGTGCATTATACTGTTGGAGAGATTAGGATTTGGTGTAAACAGTATGAATGTGATACTATCCTGTTTGTTGTCAGCAGTATAGGATGGTGGTGGCATTGTAATGGTGTGGGGAACCAGGACCCCTGACACCCACTGGGAAATGTTTCAGTGGCATCCTTTATCTGAACATTGTTATTAACCAAGTTCAGTCTTTAATTGCTAGTTAATCCACAACTCAGTGGGTAATAGGTCACATGACTGCTTTGTCCCATGGATGCACCATGTCACTATAGGCACAAATATGACAGGGAGTTTTAATCTCGTCAGTGGTCTACAGTCCCTGTAGATTAGCCTTATTAAGCAAATATGGCATGTGGTAGTAATGGCTGTTCACAGCAAGACTGTCCAACTGTCCAATTTACTGTGCAATAAAATTATTTGTAGGTGACAAATTCCTACATAACTCATTCAGGATTGTGTATGATCCATGCACATATGAATTTATTGTGGTCATGAAGGCCAGAGTAGGAAACATGGTACTAGACAAGTGCTCCTAATAGAATGCCAATTCAAGATGCACATATGAGCAGTGGGGACTGCTCTTAATACTGCTTTCTTACCTGACTATATCTGAGCAGCTGCATTTAAAGGAAGGCTAGATCGGCGTGCTTTGTTTCTATATTCACAGAACCATATATTTGGAAAAAATTTGAAGTAGTATACCAATTCTCAATTTAATTTTTAAGTGCAAGTTAATTTAAAGAGGTTGTTAATGGGTATTTCTATGTAATTCACAATGAAACATTACATAAAGTACTGAATATTCTGTTTTGTTTCCTTATATCATGTTCCATAGTAGTCAGCCACTCTAAACCAGTTTTGAGACAGGTGAAAACCTGGATAGCAGGAGCAGGGGCCATCTCTCCTCTCCAGGAGGATTTTGTGAACATTCAGTCATCTTCTATACTGCTTCATCCTGTTAAGGGAAGCCTTCAGCCCATCCCAGGAGACATAGGGCAGGGGACACCCAGGGCATAGCACCAACCCACCGCAGGGCGCACACTACAGGCAATTTGGAGACACCAATCAACCTAACCTGCATGTTTTTGGACTGTGGGAGGAAACCAGAGAAAACCCACCAAGCACAGGGAGCACATACAAACTCCACATATACACAGACCCAAGGCAGGAATCGAACCCCAGGCCTGGCGATGTGAGGCGACAGTGCTAACCACCCTGCCACCACGTCCCCAATCGTTTTGTGAACACTGATTGGCATATGTTTAGAGAGGCCGACAGTAACCTTATCAGCTTGTTGTCAGTGACAAGCTATATCAGCAAGTGCATTGATGACATCTTCAAGACCATTATCTCACATCCCAGCCAGAAGCCATGGATGACTGTGGAAGTGCGCACATCGCTGAGGAGTCAGGACAAGGGTTTCAGAGCAAATGACAAGGCGGCTCTGAGAACAGCCAGAGCCAAACTTTCTTGGGCCATCAGAGAAGCAAAGCACGCACACACCCAGAGAATCCACGGCCACTTCAAGGACAGCAGGGACACACGGTGCTTATGGAAGGGTATCCAAGCCATCACTAATTACAGGATGTCTACTCCTGTCTGTTACATCGATGCTTCTCTTTCTTTTACTTCCCTTCCATATGAGCTGAATGACTTCTATGCACGGTCTCATCAGCAACAAAGATGAAAAAGCCTATAGAGAGAAGGTGCAAAGACCTGCTTCTGAAAGTGGATAAAATGAAAAACATAGTTGTGGACTTTAGGAGGGCGAAATGTGACAATTCTCCACCAATCATCATAAAGAACACCAAATTCTGTGGTGTCCACCTAATGGAGAACCTCTCCTGATCCCTCAACACCAGTTCCATCGTAAAAAAGGCTCAGCAGAGGCTCTACTTCCTAAGGAAGCTGAGGAAAGCTAATGTCCCTTCACCCAAAGCAAAGGAAAGCTAATGTCTCTTCACCCAAAACTGAGGAAAGCTAATGTCTCTTCACCCAAAGCTGAGGAAAGCTAATGTCCCTTCACCCAAAGCTGAGGAAAGCTAATGTCCCTTCACCCATCCTCACCACAGTTTACAGAGGTACTATTGAGAGCATCTTGTGCAGCTGCATCACTGCCTAGTTTGGAAATTTCACCATATCGAATCACAAGGACCTGCAGGGGGTAGTGAGGACAGCTGAGAAGATCATAATTATAATAGCTTTACTGTCATTGCATATATACATTGCATATATAACATACATGTTACAACGGAACTTGGCCTCTGCATTTAATCCATCCCCCTGGGAGTAGCAGTGGGCAGCCACATGCAGTGCTCGAGGAGGGCCTGGATGCTCTGATACCTTTTGCTTGATAGCATAGAGTGAACAGTTTGTGTGATGGGTGTGTAGGTCACCCACAATACTGGTCGCATTGCAGCGCGTGGTGTAAATATCCATAATGGGTAGAGCATCAGGCTGGGATGTGAAAGTCTCCTAGTTTGAATCCCAGCCCAGCTGCCAGGTGTGTCCTTGAGCAAAACACTCAGCGTTAGCTCCCTGGCCGCTGCATATGGCTGGTGGGAGCCCACAGCTTCCCTAAGAGGATGGGTTAAATGCAGAGAAGTAAGTTCCCCATGGGATTAATTAAGTACTATTAAATTAAAATTAATTAAATTAAAAATAAAATTAATTAAATGAAATTTAATTAAAAAAAACAGCAGCCTAACTTTGGAATAATGCTAACACACTGAATGGCTCCTGGAAGACATTATATCATGGTGAAGAAATGAAATTGTGTCATAAATAAGGTTAAGTGAGTTGATGTAAACCATAACCGGGAGAGTCTGATATTCAGGTGATTGAGATGAGGTGAGAGAGGCACTGAAGTTGCATCAAACTGAGGAGGAAGTGTGTTGGCATGTGCTTGTATTTGTGAAATGAAAAGTCAGAAAACAAGCACTACATTCCACCTAACCTGAGTGGAGAAACCTGTTTCGATTTCCCCAAAGGCAATAAGGAAGTTACTTTTGTACCAGACTTATGTTAACCCTTTAATTTCCAGTGACTGTAGCTGGAGTTTTGCTAAAATAAAATGTTTAAGTAGTTGTGTAAAGAATTTGTTACAAAAATTTTTTTTATAACTGCTAGTATAAATTCATGGTTGAGGGGGAAAAAAACAAATTGGGAATGAGGGGTTAAATTAGATTAAATTCTTGAGTGATTCTCTAAGGTGTGAGAGTCTTCAAAACAGATCGTTACTTCTAGTAGAGTCAAACAATACTTTCTACCCATTGTTCTCTAATAGTCTGGATTTAATTTGACTATGGAAATCTGAGTGAGATTGCAATATACACTGAAATTTGCATAAACCTGTTCACTCTTTTTTCTTGATAAACTAAGGTTTATATTTTGTCATTTTCAGGTTTCTGTAAAATTATGGGCGGAAAAAAGGCAATTACTAAAGTAAGGGTGGACATTACTGTAGAGTGACCGTTGCTAGGAAACAAGTGGGGTCGGTTCCTCTACGATGGCTAAAGGTGTTGCGGTGGGCTGACCTCATGTCAGCACA
>JABJVR010008636.1:0-10490 GCA_025773905.1 Chitala chitala | reverse complement strand
CCCCCCCCCCCCCCCCCCCCCCCCCCCCCCCCCCCCCCCCCCCCCCCCCCCCCCCCCCCCCCCCCCCCCCCCCCTGCGATCCTGGACCCTGGGGCCCCCTTACTCAGGATGTCACACTGCATAACTAACCCCCGGCTCCTCTCACCCAGACACTGCTCATGAACAAGCGCGCTCATCTCCACCTTCGCGCACGCCAGCCGCCACCTCCATCGTGTGGCGGCGCATTCCGTTACGAAAAAACCCTGCGGCCGGCGTCGCTCGCTCTCCTACAGAAAAAACCGTTTGCAGTGGAAAAAGGCTGAAAAAAAATGTGACCAACTGACCCTTGAGCCAGCAGAATTACGGACTTGTGTATCGCTGTTTTCTGATTTGGTATAAGCCACAAATTTTATAGATTGGCTTTCCTGATCCTTACTTCACAAAAAAAATGTATCTGTTTTCCATACAGTACATATTGTAAACAGAGCATATACATACATACATTCATGTTTATACAGAAATACTTGTGAATTTCAGCCAAAAATGCAAAAATGTTATTGGGAAAGGTTCATTCTGTGCTAATAATATTGACATGAGCTGGTGCTGCCTCAGTCTGAATGAGGCTTTGCTGCCATGAAGCCTTTTTTTTTTTTAAAGAACATGTGACTGTGAAGAATGCCCCCCCCCCCTCCAAAGGACCTGACTGTGAAGAATGCCCCTCCCCACCCCTCCAAAGGACCTGACTGTGAAGAATGCCCCCCCACCCCTCCAAGGGACCTGACTCCGTGTGTCCTACCGTCTGCAGAGAAGAGGTTAGGAGAGGGTGTTCCAGGCATCTCCTGGGCTAGAGAACACACACACACACACACACACACACACACACACACACACACAACACTCAGTCTCTCTCATGCACACACGTGCACACACACACACACACACACACACACACACACACACCTCTAGGTGTTCCCCAGACTGACCCTGATTACAGTCCATTGACCAGCAGACAGTGTTAGCGGCAAAGTAAAATGCCCTTCTGTAGAGCATGCAAATCCAAGTGCTTATATGCAGAATAAAGAAAAAAAGACTATAGCAACTGGAAATACAATTTTAACCATAATTATCACCTTCTTTTTGCCCTTCAGGTGAAGCAACACAAGTAAAGGGTGTCAGAAATGGTGGTTAAATCTCTAGTCAAGATCCAGGCATGACGTTAGCAGCAGACGCATGGCTACCACCCCACCAATTCCTCAACCCACGTTCGCCCTTTCTCTTCCCGGCCCCCCAGCCAGCCTCTTACCGTGTGCTATACAGTGAGTGCCCTTTGTGTGTGACAGCAGGGAAAAAAACAAGATGTGACTAGTCATGGCTTAAACAGCGGGTCTGAGACAGCATTAAAAAATATCCGTTTTAGAACTAGTGCCAGGCCCACAGATGGGTCAAAAAGTAAGAGAGAAGGGGGGGGGTGGTCCAGGTGACATATGTGCCAAATATTTCCCATTACTTTAAGTAAAATAGAATTCTTTTTCTCTTAGGTATGGCTTCAAAAACAACTTCAGCAGGGCAGCAGGTATAGAAAGGACGCTTAAACAACTGACAGAAAAAGTAATATTATTAGAGAGGACATAGCTAACAGCACCCCATCCCCAAATGCTGTGTGTTTGCAGCCTGGATACTGAATAAATGTGAAGTACTGGGGGGTGGGTTATTTAGGTGCAAAAGAGGATGGGGTGGGGGGAGGGGTTGTGAAGTATTACTGAATTACATAAAACGTCTGACAAAAAGATTCCACGTCCATCCGTGTTTTCCCCTGAGGTGAACTCTTGTATTCTTAAACAGGGAAGTCGTATTGTTTCAGTAAACACCACAATATAAAAAAAAAGTCTCTTTCATTTCTTAGCCAGCTACCACACAGTGACACACGCAGCGGATTTGTCATTTCAAAAAGCGTCCTCTTCAAAATGCGCCAGCTGTCGACGGCTGTTATTGCGCACTCTGTCTCCGGTAATTAGGCAGCATCCATGTTACCAGGTGCACACAAACACGGGTGACAGTTGCAGAGAGCAGGTTACCTTCAATCAGAAAAGCATCTTAATCGCATGGCGTGCATAGCAACAGTAAAAATATCTGGCATAGACACGTACTAAAAATACACAACGACGGTCCTCCTGGCAACAGCGCACATCTTCCATCATCGTTCCTAGTTAATGTTTATTAAGACATTAAACTCTCTCTTGTTCCTTCTAGCCGTGAGAGTGAAGTCATTTCTGTGTTAGTAGTGCACAGCTATTGCTTCGGCTGGGTCTGACAGGCAAGGTTTAATCATACTGCACACTGTAAAATCAATGTGTTGTTTTTGGGATGACAAAAAGAGAAAAACACAAAATGGAAGAGGTATGGAGGGAGCCTCCAATGAAGACACCCTGTGTTCTTTTTTAGCATCTCTGAACTCCGATCCCATGTGCACCAGCATAGGACATAGAAACTGTGTTTAAGGCCCCAAAATAACACGGAGTCTTGAGAAGAGGAACCGTGTAAAACAAACAAAAAAAAGTGTAAAAACTGGTGTAGAAATCATAGCCTAGATGCTTATTATCAAAATCTAAGATTTGCTAGACACAGAATCACTAGAGACATCTAAAGTAGCAATAGTGCTATTTGCTGTCAGTTTTCTGTCTTTCTTGAGTTTTTTTTTTTTTCATGCTTTGCTTAAAAAAGGAGACAAACGTGTGATTTCTGATTTCTGCATTTTACACTTCCTGGTAGTGCCGCTTACAGTGTCTCTCTCCCCCTCCTCTGTCTGTCTTTAAATATCAGGCAAGCTGTGAGCCAGAGAAACTAAAGCCTCCCCTTATGTGAAATCAAGGCCTAATCCAGGCAGCTAGCAGAAGGTCCGCTCTCCTGCCATCCCCATCCCAAACATGTCAATAACCACAGCGTGGCACCCGATTGGTGGTTGTGAAGGCCGCAGAGCTTAGCCGAGCGGGACCGGCTTTGTGTGTGGGCAACTGGAACGTCCTGGCACTGCCATGCTAAACTCTACGATGTCCTGCGGCAGGTCTGCGCTTCATTGAGTTTTACTTCTGGGTAAAAAAAATCCTAGTCTTTCATTGACAGGAAAACATGGTCCTCTAACGTTTACAAGGATGAGGGAAGAGCTCGTTTGCTAACAAGTGCATGCAAGTCAACACATGAACAGATTTAATGTGTCAAAGGTTGCCAGCTGAAGTCCCAGTAATGGGCGTGCTACGATGTCTTTGAACAAGATGTTGAACATCTTGTAGATGTCATGTAGAACAACATCTAGCCAGATGTCATGTAGAACAACATCTAGCCAGATGTCATGTAGAACAACATCTAGCCACATCAATGGTTTAATACCTGAAAGTCGCTTTAGGTAACCATGTCAGCTAATCAGTGGCATGTCTGCCTGGCTGAAACTGATAAAGCAAACAGGGGTTAAAACTCAACGGAGGTTAAAGACTTCATTATACACTATACGTAACATAATATTACATGTTCTTCACAGACACCTTTGTCATCAAATTAACCAGTACCTCACTATTTAAAATGAATGGGAGGATCTTGAAGGTAATGCCCTGTACCTCTTCTTGGAGGTAAGGGGGATACTTGTGTTTTCATCACATTTAACATCTGTCACACTTGTCCACACCCAGGAATGCAGCATGAAAGTCCAAAAACTGGCCCCCAACCCAAAATAGCATCTCTGCAGAAAACTCACGTATTCAGTAAAAAGTATTTGCATTAAAAGTAAAACACTGCACTGACATCTCAGATTTTCATTTTTAATTTCACTAAAACGGTTTGAGAAAAATGCTGACACATGGGGCATGATTAAGCATAGAAATATAAAGCCTTTTACTGAGCTTCTGAGATCTGTAGTGGAATCAGTTCAGTTCACATCCCGTGGCATTAGACAATAACGACAGCAAAAATTTTCCAACTCGCATCCTTAACTCCATCATATACAGTCACTAGCACAGCTTTAGAAAACACCACACAGTGCACTGACCCATGGTAATTGATCCAATTAAGCATCCTAATTGATCCAATTAGAGCTTGGGATTACATGTGAAAGGACACTACAGGCCTGCAGGATCAGCTAAAACACAATACAGCAGAATTCGATACAACGCACTAAAATTAGCAGCAGTAAAGACCCAGCGGGTACGTGATGCCGTAGTGCATGTCAGAACATGCTGTAATATCAGCCTACTACTGATCAGGCACAAAGTCCAAAAACAGCAATAAGAAAGCTCTATTTTTAAGTGTTATTTTGTCATTAAATACCATGGAAAAAAACAATGTGCTCTCTGTCACTGGAATTGTTTCAGCAGTTTAGTCACTGGCATCATTCATTAAAAATCTAATACATAAAGTAGGTGTGAAAGTTACCAGTGGTACATTTAACGACTTAAATGCACTGAGAGAAAAACATATTTAACACACACATACTTAACTCATCAGCAAAAGTCAATGCATCAGGTTTGACCCTATTATGTCACACACACACACACACACACACACACACACACACACACACACACACACACACACACACACAAATCAGTCAGTCATCTTCTATACCGCTTCATCCTGTTAAGGGTCACAGGAAGCCTGAAGCCCATCCCAGAACACACAGGGTGCAGGGCAGGGCAGGGGACACCCAGGGTGGGGTGCCAACCCACCACAGGGCGCACACACACACACACACACACTACAGGCAATTGAGACACACCAATAAACCTCTCCCACATGTCTTTAGACTGTGGGAGGAAACCAGAGAACCCCCACCAAGCACAGGGAGAACATGCAAACTCCATACACACTGACCCAAGCAAGGCGGGACTTGAACCCCGGGCCTGGAGGTGCGAGGCGACAGCGCTAACCACGACGCCACTGTGCTGCCTGACATATAAACATAAAATAAATAAATACATTTATTTAAAGCATATGCCCTACAGGAGTAGGCCCAGATAGTGGGCGGAGCTGCTGTGAGTATCTGCTGTGATGTAATGCACTTCTACATCTGCCCGACGCTGACGCTTTAGCGGACGAGCAGCACACGAGCTCACAGCGAGGCTGCCGGCTGCGACACACAGCCGTATCCCGAACCCGGAGGCTGTGTGAGCCCAGTCCTGTCTCACAGATGGCACGAGATAAAGTCACCATCAGGGCCTCGCACTGTGGCGCTCAAAGTCAGTCGTTTGACGTGCTCATTTACATATCCTCAAAATGCAATGGTGAAGCAGGGTGGTGGGGGGGGACATCGTTGCCTAAGAAACACTGTCTCTCAAAAAAGTGCCCTTTATGTGCAAAGAGGTCAGCAGGCCACACTATGAAACTGAATGTCAGTTTTATGAGCTCTTCCTCTCTCCCCTGCTATGACAAAGAAGCTCCTTATCACGTTGTTTTTATCGAAACGATAACCTCATACATCATGCCTTGTAGCAGACCTGGCATTTATAAATTGGTTTTAATTATTCTAACACTTGTGACAATTTTTAATTGCGGGAGGGGAAGTGTCATTGAGAGATAACTGGAGAAAACAAAAGAACGCTACACAGACTTGGCATTTTGCAGATTTATTTCCTGTTGAATGTCACAGGATCTAATCTGAATTATGGCCTTTGAGAAGCAGCAAGCAGCTGTTAATAGGAGTGGGTTCAGATTGATGACCCGGCACTCTGTGCCAAGGCTACCGTCAGCGCTGGACCTGAGCGCTCTCGCCCATCCTGAGCTGGATGGTGAAAAACAAAGCCTATTGCCCCCCTCCTTCTGAGTCACCTTCACAGAGCTCGGAGGATGACCGTGAAGAGGCAGCGCTCCAAAGCAAGAGGGGGGCGGCTGGGTTATAGCAGGGAAAGCACTGCCCCTGTGACAACCTGGTGCTGAGCGAGGCTCTTTAAGAGGACATATGGGCGTTCTCTGCGCTGACCAGTCCTTTCCTTCTTTCATCACAATTGCTTGCTCCACCGGTCTGTGTGGACCCCTGCGGCCTTAACCTACTGACCTCTCTTCTCGTCCCTCCTGTCTTGTCTGGGATTCTGTCCGTGGCACACGTCCATGTCCCCCACCTCCCTTCGGACCCAGGCTTCCGTCACCACAATCTCCACTCCCCCCCGCCCTTCCACTCTGTTCCACCCCCCTCCCACCTCACCACCACCGCCACCCTGCCACCCCCTCCTGCGGGTGCGTGGGCGAGCTCTGCGGAGCTTGACTCAGAGCCTGGCGCAGCTGCGAACGCTGGCTAACAAACTGGTGCATGTGTGAGCTCACCACCTGTTCCGCCGCGCGCGTGAGAGAGAGAGAAAGAAAGAGAGGGAGAAAGAGAGGGAGAAAGAAAGAGAAGAGCGAGGTGGAGGCACGCTGTACTCCGTGTGCCGATAAATAAAGGGGTAATTTCGATTGCCACGCCTGCATCATTGGCACTTAAGAGTTCCACATTTATTCAGCATACACGACCAATCAATCGGTGAATTGTGCCGGTTCCCTTCGCCTTGCGTGCGGCTCGGAGCTTTAACAGCTCTGCATCGAGCCGCCATGTGCACTCGTATCCACGAAGGCGTGCCAGCGTACTGGCTGTACGCGAAACCAGGGTATTAGGCTCGGTGTTACAGAGCTGAGCAGGTGCGATCTTGGCATCGCCCGCTCTCCGATCCTGCGTGGCTTCCTGCCAGGTTTCAGGTGCAATTGAAAGGACAGCGTCTCAGAAACCCAGAAGATGCGACGTACTGAATTAAGAGCAGAGGTTCTTGGCCACAGCACTGAACTGCCAAGTTAACACGGTGTACCAGGCAAGGTGGGCTGCCACACGTGCACACCTGCACCCCAAGGTTGTAGGGCCTCTGTCAGGCCCTCTATGGGCCGCACACATCCCACATGGCTACGGTGGAGTCAGGCCAGGCTCTGACATGAAGTCCAAAGAAAGAAAAAAAAAAAAAAAAAAAAAAAAAAAAAAAAAAAAAAAGGGACTGTTAGAAGCTAAGAGGAGGTTGTCAGGAGGGCGTTTTTAATTACCCCTTTCATCCCAGCACCAGCCTTTTACTGCCATACTGCAATCACTTTTACACCCTTCGCCGCTCTTAGCCTAGTCTGGTTGCCTGCCGACATCCTGATACAGGAAGTGCGTGTTGCTGCCATGAGCCAGTTAATCAGGGCATCATTTGCATCAGCACTGGAGAGGAACTGAAACTGCTCCCAGGTTATACTGATGAGGGGTGACAGGACCCATACTTCCTTTTCCAGAAGCTGCTTTCCATGTGCTTTGACTATAGGTATACACCCCCTGCTGTGCACCTCTGGGAATGACAGGAAAATGTAACAAATTAGCCTGTTCCCTCTGATGAAGCCATTCAAATCCCTTATCTGAAAGGCATCAAGTGGAGCGGAGGCTACAATTGGATGACACATTGTTGGCCCACCCTACCATACTTTAGTCTCTCGCAGTATCACTTTGTCATCTCTGTGGGGTGGGGGGGCTGAGGTATGGAGTAGCGGTGGGAGGAGCCAGAGGTAGCACCCAACCACACGGCGTTACCACAACGATCTGCAGCAGGGACACTCTTTACCACCAGCCACCTGCAAGAAACCCTGCAGCCATTTTTCCGGCAAAAGGAAGAGAAAACCACGAGCCCAGGCAAGCCCTGTCAGTTCCAGTGATGCAGCAGCTCGTGTGTGACCTGCACACTGCACAGGGCATGTCTGACGCCTGCACACGGTACAATGTTAAGGCTCCAGTACACTCCAGCTCCAGCACCAACTCAGACAGAGTGCACTCAAAAAGACCAAAAGTACAAAATAAACTGAAATAAGTCGATAGCGAGAAAAACAAATAAATAAATAGATAAATAAATAAATTAATACGGAAAATCCAGCCACCCCTGGGTCACAGAAACATCTGTTGGTGTGTACCTACAACAGCAACCCCCAGAGCTGCAGGTTAGGTGCACGCCTCTCAGCTATCAGCAGCTTCTAAAATAACTCTCCCCTGGGGAGGGGAGCGAGCTTTTTGTCACAGCTGTGTCTCAGCTTCAGCGCTCGCTGTTCATCCCTGTTTAAAACGGCCATACTCTCAATCTGATTCTGTCAAGGACAAAGCAGGGCTCCACAGTTCCCATAGTAACAGAATGTGTATTTCTACTTTAGGGTTCCTGTGCATTGTCTGCCCCTAGCCACGTACAAAAGCAAAGTGCTGACCAATGGTATTGCCCTATTTGTTTAGCCTGTGACAGGACTCGGATGCCCTGCCGATGTTCAGAAATGTTCGGCCATTCAAAGTACTTTATAGTAAAAACATAAGCGCTTTTGACATACAGACATTTCCTGCATGTCCAATTTATATTCTGCCTGAACAGGAAAAATGTGAATTTTCACTTTTAAGTTTTCATTTGGCAGTTTGTTTGCATCCACAATTGCTGAGACTTCTCTAGTACTTAGAGTTTCCCGGAAGACATACGTCCTAAAACAAGGCAACCTCATCTCCGCTGCACATATCTGTGCCAGTCACGTCTCTGCCGGACACTCTATTGGTCAGCTTGTCTGGCTTGTGTCTATCCCTCACCCATTTCTCGGTACACCCAGAACAGACGTGATGTTTGCCCAGTGTTTTTAACAAAGCTTTTCGAAATTCACTGCATTTCAGACAAAGAACCATTTAGAGTTATATAATCGAGTCTGGGAAAAAAAAAAAAAAACAAACAATGGAATACATTCTGTCGAACTGCTAATGCACACATAAATATTTTGCATGCTGGATACAAAACGCACTGCCTTGGGCAGAAAGGAGTTACAGTTTTAATAGCTGTTCTTTGCTCCTAAGGTTAGGATGGACCCTCGTATTCTTACAGCGCATAACAGCTCAGCCCTTCCGCATGGCAGGAACTGAGTGTACCGCAGGTAAGCTGGAGTCAGAGAGAGCCTCGGGGCAGATCGGGCTCCTGTGACACCGGGGTGGGTGGTGCTGACTCCCCTCCCACCCCAAGCTACCTAGTTACAAAGGAGGAACAGTGCAGCAGGCAGACTTTAGGAGCCAGGAGCAGTCTGTCCATCCTCTATGAGCGCCTCTCTTCTGCTGTACTACACCTCCCTGCTCTGAACTACAGGAGAACAAAATGCAATGGCAGTGTGGGGGTGGCACACTGTCCAAGTTGGCACTGCAGTTCTCAGCTGGCTGTGACTTTTACAGCAAGTTCTGAGAGTAAGTGGCGTTAGGGCGTAGGCGTTTGATATTTGGGGGGGGGGGGCAAATTTATACTATGACAGAAACAGAAATACGTCATAAGTATACAGACAGCGCTTTAAATACTCAAGGGACATGTCCTCTGTGACACGTGACAAAAATGCACACACCCACATGTGCAAACATACGTGCACATACACACTCGTGAACATACACACAAGTTCACACATATGCACACATTAACATACACACACAGGCATGCACACAGGCACGCAAATACGCAAGTACGCATATGCACACACCATGTGCTTAGGCACACACTCACCCAAGTGTGCACGCACGCATGCACGCATGCACGCAAGCACGCAAGCGCACACACACGCACACGCACACGCACACACACACGCACACACACACACACACAACCCCTGACAATGCCTTCAAACAACATCTTCATTTCAGACCCTTTCATGAAAATAAACGGTTGCTATGGGCCGACCCAGTGCTTTCACATGAGTGTTGACTACGCACAGCAGCGATGCAATGCATGCAAACAGTATGGAAAGTACACACAGCGTTTCAGACTGAAGGGACAAGCATGTCAGTGTACAGATGTCACTGATGCACTAATGCACTAATATACTAAAATATGTCCCTCTGCATATGAGTGCAGAATTCCAAAGCCATTCAGCCACTGATCTTATGACAACAATTTGCAATTAAAGACTGGATAACACAGACTAGCTTCCTTATGCAACACTGATATGACCACCCCTCCACAATGCTCCAAAGTCCCTAGCCTCATCTGTAAACAAAAACAAAAAAATGTCACCTCATGACCGCTTGCTAACTTCTCATAGACAAGACTGCTTTCCCTTTAAAGGCAAAAGCTCTTGATGCATCAAACTGTTCTGTGCACCGCAATAATCTTGTTACTGTATTTAGCTGAGACATAACAGAGGGCTTTATCTTCCCCAGTAACAGGAAGATGGCAATAGTGTGAAAAGAGAATTAATGGAGAGCTAAACACAGAGCTGATATTAACCCTAATCTGCTGCATCATGGCTGTAACCAGAGGCCTCATCGCACTGCCTCCCCAATCCACAACACCCCCCAGCTGCTTCAGCCCCTCCATCCACAACACCCCCTAGTTGCTTCAGCTCCCCCATTCACAACACCCCCCAGCTGTTTAACCCCCATCCAGAACACCACCTAGTCGCTTCAACCGCGGGGGGGGGGGGGGGGGGGGGGGGGGGGGGGGGGGGGGGGGGGGGCGGGGGGGGGGGGGGGGGGGCGGGGGGGGGGG
>JABJVR010008634.1:0-10491 GCA_025773905.1 Chitala chitala | reverse complement strand
TAAGTTTATGTGCACTTCTGGATTGACACAGTAATTATACAAAAAAGTCAATGTTTATTTGAAATGATCAATTAACAACAGAGTTTGGCTGAAACAAAAACCTGCACCCACTTCGGCCCCCCAGGACCATACTTTGACACCCCTGCCTTAGGGTACCTTTTTGGGTGTTCAGGTACAAGGCTGCCTGCAATCAGAAGGGGAGGGGGGACTATGTTGCCAGCATACTCAGAATTACTGCATGCCAGGTTTCACAGTAAAGTGTAAACTTCATTTCGTATATAAGAAAGTTTAAATAACAGTTCCTTTGACTAAAGTTAAATTTAGCATAACTATTAATATTTTTTTTGCAGTGGAGTGGCAGCCTGTCTGGGGTGTCCACTGCCTTGTGTCCCAGGCCACCTACAACCCTGTACAGGATAAGTGGTTGGGAGATGGACGGATGGATGGATATTCATAGATTTATCAAAGAAGGTCAGATGGGGTACATCAGAAGACCTATGAGGCATAAGTGATTACTGTCTGTGTGTTACAGCACGGTGTTGACTTTTCACAAGTCCGTATTACGTACAGCATCCCAGTGTTCTACGGTTTAAATGGGGTGTTTTGATCATGTGTCGTTGGCTAAACTAGGTGATGCCACTCATCACGGAATTTTTTCTGTGCTCAAACCTCAACTTAGCTGTTAGCACAGTGTCGATGTGGCTCAAACATGCTGCCATCTTTGGTCATGCACGGTTATGTGGGGGTGGGGAGAGTTATATTTTCTGTATGTTGTAGAAAACATCAGTGTACCTTGAATCCTGCACCTTGACCTACCTGAATTAATGTGTGTGCCTGAATATAGGGAGATAAATGCAGTAAGGAAAGGGGTGAAACCAGATGGGAACCACCCCAAAAATTGAACTATTCCTCATCTGCCTTTAGAGCAGAACACCAGGCCAGGGTGGCCATCTCCTCAGCACTACAGACATCCGTCTCTGTGGATATCTAAATATAGATACTATTCCATGCACTTCCATGAACCCTTATACGCACAGCAAGAAAATTGTCATTAAAGGAGCCTCCACCCCTGCAATCCTAAAAGTGCCTGGTCATAGTGCAGTCTTGCACATCCACTTCCTAGGCCATGTTTTTTTCATTCCTTTGAGCATTTTTCATCCAGTCCTGTTTTTTGGAGTTCCAGGCCAGGTTTTCACTGGTTCCAAACTTCCCCCACACACCTGTAGCTAGGCTCCTTATCAAGCTCAGTTATTTAAGCCATGTCAGCGCCTTTATTCTTTGTCTGGTTGTCTCATGTTCAAGCTAGTTTTTGGAGGCAGTCCTGGAGAGAATCCTTGAGACCTTAATGAAGCTGGGATCAATGTTTAATGAGGTTTCTGTGAACCTTATTGATTGTTGTTTTTCTGGCTAATTTTCTGTGCACCTTTTGCCCAGACTCAGTTGTGGAGCCTATTTTGATTTCTGTTTTGAATCGCACTGCTATCCACCCGGTCCAGTACTAGTGTTTAGGTCTGTTGTGTTGGAGTTTTGTGCACAGTAAAAAAACCGTGTAAACCCAGTGTGGTGGAGAGTCGGGACCTCAGCCGCACCGGCCCAGACATACTAGGACTGCTTTGCAGCAGTGTCAGCCTGTGGTCCAGTGTGTGAGAAAGGGAAAGGAGGAGAGATGGTAAAAAATAATTAATATGTGTATAAACATCTCCGTGTGGAGTAAGCATATGTGTACACACATTTGAGCATGCAGAAACTGCCCTTCGGTGTGTGTTTAATAAGTTTCATGGCTTTTTCAGTAGTATGTAACCCTGCCTATAATGACTGAAATGCTGAACATGTTTTGGAATATGTGCATGTACAGTCTTTAAAACATTTGTGTATAATGTGTGTATATGTATACAGTATATACCAATATGTTTGTACATATCTACATATGTATGGTGGGGTCCAAAACTCTGAGACCACAGATGAAATGCTTTTGTGTTACATTCTTTTCTAATTAAATACAAAAATTGCAATTACTAGCAAAACAATTTCAATGGAAAGCTGAATAAAAGAACGTACATGAATTCTTGAATGTCTTACCATTTCTTAGCTTTAATGTCAGCGTGCACTCGAACTGACATAGTAGGCACATGCTAGGTGCACCGTCCGGTCAGGGCCGGCTATCTGGTCTCCACACCCGCCTTGAGTGAACAAGTACAAAATGAGCAGGTTAGATGTATCTGAGGACCATCTGTGCCCATGCTTCTATGGAAGGGCTAAACCTCAACAAAGTCTGAGAATCAAAGCCTGAACATTATACAGTGTCTAAACCTCTACACTGTCTCATTAAATCATTCATTAGTCTCTCTCTCTCTCTCTCTCTCTCTCTCTCACACAGAGTTACTGAGCTTATGGCATAAAGTCCATCCATTTCCCAAACCACTTATCCTGTGTAGGGTCACAGGGTGCCTGATACCTATCCCAGGGACTTTAGGGCACAAGGCAGGAAATGTTGTTAAAAATACAGGTATTGGAATGGTGTAAAATTGTGTTAGGACATGATACATGTGACATGGATGTTTTAGGCTATAATCCCATGACCCCATGAGTCACTTACAAGTCTTTTGCTTTAATAAATTTACTAATTAATTTGGAAATCCGTCATTATGTATGACTGACGTAATGGGGCTGTTATAACAGCAGGCTGAGCATGTTGTTGAAACACATCAGTGTGACTGTAAGTCTGTGTGGTGTGTGTAGTGTGTACATCACATAACTGGGACATGGTTAGTTCAACACTCAGATATATTACAAGTGCTGCACAGGACAGCAGTAATGAATTCCAGGAATTGTTCTTGATATGATACCAGTGACTGCTGTGTCATACACTGTAGTTGTTTTTCACCATGCTGAATGTGTAAACTTCCCTAAACTGTCTCTCCTGGGACACCATGTGCTGTGGGGACACTGTCTGGCGTCTGTCCCCTCTCAGAGCTGCTGTGTCCCGTGAGTATGCTGCTGACAGAATGACATCCGAGCATCGCGTTACTTCCCAAAGGAGGCTTGTCGTGCTGCGGCCTGGGCAGCGGGGGGGCTTTTGGGGGGCCACTTGCTGTGTCTCCGTAACTCTGCTGCACCACTGACGCCCTGTGCACTGCGAGAAGGTGTGTTACTGACTGTGTACAGTGAGCACAACAGATAAAATCATGTTTTATTTAGTACATGGGTTTTAATATGCCATTAGCCTAGTTTTATGTATGAATATGATTCTTTTGTGTTGTAATGGTGCCCATCACTGAATAGAAGTTAAATTTGTCATTCAGGGATAGTATCGTGAACATAGTTGGTAATATAATGTGTCAAATAAAGCCTACAAGTGGCAAATCGTGAAAGCCTTGGCATGGCTGAGTCTGTCAAAAGGTCGTTTTTAATTTTAGAATGCCATGTGTTGTTGCTAAATGTTTTTAGAAAGAAAAAATATGTATTTTCTGGAGAAGGTAAATTTTACGTTGAACAGAATGTTTTCTCCAAGGCTCCTGCTGCATAGCAAGCTTAGCTTTATTGTAAACTGATCTTTTAGCAGAATCAATCTAATTTATGTAAACGCTGATCTTCAGGTTGATCTTAGCTGTCTGTAACAGTGTAGAACAGAAGAGCTTGGACATAAATGCTGCAGTCTCACTGTCTATGAGGGTGTCTTTCTTGCCTGTGTGTGTGTGCGTGCTCTCACCATGTCTCGTGGGCGGTGTACCCTCTCCTATGTTACTGGTAGCTGCTGCTGTGGAAACCGTATTGCTGGTCTCACCAAGCAGCTGTGAAGATGGAGAAACCACAGGAGCAGGACGGACAGGAGAAGAGAGGGTCCAATCAGACAACGGGGTCGAGGAGAGGAGGGGTAAGGCTCAAATGTCACAGGAGGAGATGCAGAAACATGTGTCTGACTGGTACACAGTCACACAGAGGCACACTTGAGCAAAGACGTGAGTGTTAATGGCATTGATTTGTCTTTTTATATGTATGATTGGCTATTTCTTGATGGTGAGTAAAATTTATTAATGAGACTGAATAATCACCTTGCTATAAAGCTAAATGTAACATATAAGCCTGTTTTTACTAACATTAAAACAGGCTAACATTAATCACCAAGCTGGCCTACACCCAGAGCTGTGCAGGATGGCTCGGTATGTTGTGTGCATAGTACAGGTACACTGAAAAAGTCAAGAGCGCAGATTTGGGTATGGATGATAAGGACATGGCCCTCTCAATATTGTGTGAGTACTGAATTGTCTCTACCAATATTTATAGCAATCTCCAATTTTTTCAAATTAATAATTTTTCACATTAAGAGGGCTGGAGGCTGATTTGTCTCTCCCAGTAGTGAAGCCAAACCTGCACCCTTGGATAAGGTCAGCAGAGTTGTGTACAGTTCAATTCAATACGTTTTATATGGTTCCTTTTGCAACAAGTTGACTCAGTGCAGTTTACAGAAATAAATTACAGTTATTAAAAAAATTAACTAATGGAAAAAATCTTTGGCAGTCCAGGGATGACTGGCTGTCCAACACCTGCGGGAATGCTAATGTATCTAAATCCACCCTTGTTCCAAATGTGGGAGTACATCTCTGTGGGATTGCAGAAGCCTTTGGGCAAAGGTCTCATCTAAGAGTTTATACTTGGTTTCAGCAACTGCAACATAGTATCATGCTCAGATGGTGCCCAGATGGGCTCCAAATGGACATGTGGGGAAAAGAATGGAAAAAGGGATTAATGTGGAATAAAGACTTATACTGCCAGTTACAGAACACAGGGTGCATGGGGTACATGGGCAGGGGGGTACATGGGCATGGCATACATGGGTAGGGGGTACATGAGCATGGGGTACATGGGCAAGGGGTACATGGAAATGGGGGACATGGGCAAGGGGTACATGGGCAAGGGGTACATGGGCATGGGGTACATGAGCATGGGGTACGTGGGCATGGAGTACGTGGGCAGTGGGTACTTGTTCTCCCAGAAAGTTACAACCACTGTGGAAGCTACAGTAAATAAGTGTATGCACAATTTTATTGGTATCTTCAGTTTAAGCAGTGTTTCTGACAGGCAGGAAGCACACCTGGGAGATTGTACTGGCATGAGAGTTAAAGCAGACGGTTTAATCTAAGATAAGACCTAGATTATGTGCCAAATCGTTAATGGAAGAACTCAAGCCTGTGGCATTGAGGGCTGAACTGAAAGCACTCCTCGCATTATCAGTATCCCCAAACAATAGGATTTTCATTTAATTGGTGTTTAGTGATAAGCAGTTTTTTCTCATCCATCCTTCATTGAGACATTTAAGTAACGTGTCAGCAGATACATTACACTGGTCTACAACAACAAAAATGCTTCTGAAACAAAACGTTGTCAAACTTGCATACTCAGATACTTGAAAAAACTCGCTCAGCATATGAGCGATTGGCTGCAACTTGCGAACACCTGTTTGAACAAACTGAGGACGAGAGCGTGGGTACGCTATGTTTCCCGCAAGGTGCAGGCGGCAAACCATGGGATGCCTTTATATATATTTATATAAGCCACGATGCCACCCAGGCAGATGGCTGCTAAGGATAGTGCTACTAAGAAGAAGGACACAATTACCATAGAAGTTAAGAAGGCGATCATAGAAAAACATGATCTCGCATGGATATATGGCTGGTCGACATATTTACTTAATTTCATTGATTTGTCTATTATATTATTTAGCATTTTTTGTTAGGAAAATAACTTTTATTTTGCATAAAATACCAAGTTAACTGATTTTTATATTAATATTTTGGGGGTATGGAACGGATTAAAGGAATTTCCATTATTTTCTATGGGAAAAATTGTTTTGAGTTTGCAGTGAGTCTTTGAGCAGATGTGTGACCTGGCCGCTTGGTAATGAAGCTCTGCTCTCTTCCTGCTGTTCTGCTATCTCCACTGTCTCTCTTTTTATCTTCAGAAAAAGAAACTTAAATCTTAAAAACCCTTCAACATTATTCTGCTTAATATCTGTCACAGATGTTCTTTCTTAAAGATTGTTCTGCTTTCTTATTAACATTATACAGTATGTTCAGACTTCAGAATTTATATATTTGGGTCAGATCTTTTTGGAAATGTTGCTTTCTATGAAAAAAAAGGTGTGTGCATTATCTGTGAGTCTGAGATTGCAACACTGTCCTTTCTCTGCCGCAGGTGAGATGCTTTTCTGCTTCTTGTAGCAAAGTGTCCCCATTGCATTGACAAGATAGCAGGGACTCTGTTTGAAACCCTGTCCTGCACTTCACTTGCACTTTAAAATTTCCTAATTTTACTTGACACACAAAACAAGGAACAATTTCTTCAAACTGGAAAGAGTCATGCGACACATACATGTTGAGATTGCACAGAAGAAGTCCCCCACAGAACCTCAAGACCAGCAGGAAAACCTGCTGCCTCCAAGGGCTCAGAAAAGGATATTGGACTCCCAGGAAAGTCCCAGACATGCCACGGCTTTAGGGGAAGAGGTGATCAAACTGCAAAAGGCCTTCCAGCTATCCATCTTCTCACAATGTGGAGGTTTGTCTGAAATTGCACAAAGACAGAAGCTAGGGTTGGCTGAGGGGAACAAGAGCTCTGAGAAGCCACTGGCTGACCCTGACCAGCACCACCTGGAGGACACTGACACTCATCCAGGGTTTGTACAGGAGTACCAGCTGCCAACAGCTATGTTACAAGGTCAAGCTCTATGCTGCACAGGGCAGAACAATTCTGACACCAATGCCCCTGTTCAGCCTCACCTCTCACACAGCCCTGGCCAGGTCCCTTCCCACCACAACCACAACCAGCCAGTGTCGAGCCTGTCTCACAAACACCAGCCTCTGGCTGAGCACCACACCTGTCACTCCATTCAGTTCTGTAATCCTGTATGCCTGACCTCCCTGCAGAGAACTGAGCCTCTGTTTGCAAAGGGCACTGAGGGGATCTGCAATGGCAGCAAAGCAAAATCAGACACAGAGCCAGTGCCCTGTTCTCTGATAGAAAACAGAGACAAAGTAGGGAGTGATGGGACATCCCTCACAGGACACAATGGCCAAGCATGTTCAGAGAAAACACATGGAGGGCCCCAGGCAGTCATGCCCAGCTCAGGCCCTTACCCCTCAGGGCCCTGTCCAACCAAGCGGAGGATCCTGTCTCCCAGCGACACAGGAGAGTTCTGTTCAGAGGATGAGGGCCCTTCCACCTCCAAGAGAAGCCGTCTGAGCTTGGGACCAGGTCTCGGCCTAGGGTCGTGTCGCAGCACTGATACCAAGGGTGCCCCTTTCTGGAATCACCTCCTGCCCTCTGCTCATGGCATGCCCAAGGTGAGTTTTCCAACAATACCACACCTCCCTGATTTGGGCAGCATGCACAACCCCACCTGAAGCAAGTAGTCAATTGAATAATGAGAACTGAGTCAGAGCTGTTGAAATAGTTATACTTTTTTGAAGCATCCACGTGAACTTTAGTCTAAAATTTGAATTGTCGTATTTGGTCGATAACAATCATAGTGTGGCTTCAGTGTTAGCAGTCAGAAAGCACTGGAACTTTGGTAAATGGCTGTCCTCTTGGATTTCAACCCTTGAAAATAAATACAATGTTTATCTCAGGATTTATGTAGCTTGTTTGTTATATGGAAATACATATAAATTACATAGGTTCTGACATATAGAAGTATGGATTTTTTAAAGTAGCTGAAAGACTGTAAGGTTCACTGTTTAGTGTCAGTTTGGTATTATTTATAGGCCACAGATTGTTCCTCTGCTTTCAAGGTTGTTTCCAAAGGGTATCACCTGGCATTAGTTTTGTGTGCTGAGGGAGAAAAATAGGTGAAAAACACTGTTCTTTTCACAGCACAGTAAGCAAAATGGGACTGGAATGGAACATTCACTTGGTCTTTGTTTCTGTGTGCACCAGTGGTCCACAACAAAACCCTGTATTTTCTGGCTGTACGTTACACATATCATATTCAGTTCCAGAAAGACCATGGAGCTGGGCATTTCCTGTAGTGACAAAAAGGGTTTCTTTTTTATTTAAATAGTCTGAGAAGGGGACTTTGTAAAGTTACATGGGCAGTGTGCCATGGGTCAGTGGGATGAGATGAGGCAGAACAGCTGAAAGGGACCATGGCTTTGATGGTGCTTAGAGTGGTGCTGGATGTGGGGGATTTTCCTCATGGTGGCAGGACAGATTCCAGGAAGTCTTTATGAAGGGCACAGTGAACAGGCCAGGCCTGAGCAGTGCCCTCCAGCTGGGAAGCACAGCACATCTCACAGTAAGTGACATCCTCACAATAATCAGTTATGATACCTGCCACTTACTGATGGCTGGAGCTCAACTGTGTTTAGCCTCGTCATCATCACTGTTTAGATTTCCCTTGAGGTCTTTAATTACATCATTGTGTGCTGTATACATACAGTGTGCGTGTGTGTGCGTGTGCGTGTGCGCACGCATGTGCCCTTTGACGGGTTGGCACCGTATCCCAAGTGTCCCTTGCCTTGTGCCCTTGGCTGCCTAGGCTGGACTCCGGGCCACCTGTAACACTGAACAGGATAAAGGGTTAGGGAAAATGAAAGGGTAGTAGTTTTGGCTGGCACAATTAGAGCTTTTCTCTGGTATGATTGTTAAAGCAAATTTAAATGATCACTTTGCACAATATTTATATGGATGATTGTAGAGATGTTCATACCATATATGCATTTCAGAGTACCACAGACTGCACCCGAATGGGCAGAAGGCTGAAAAGTGGAATTCAGTTTAAATCGTGAGTTTTTCATACTTTTACTTATCTGTGAAAATCTCCAATGCATTGAAATAGCTGTAATGTTTGACTGGCTTCAGACAAATCTATACAAATCTATGTATCAGTCAATGACATTTTTTAAATGTTAAACAATATTTTTAGAAAATCACTGCACTTTGTGTAATATGTTGCAAAAAAGTAGGTCTGAAATTTCCATAAAGAGTCAATATAAATTATGAAGTCAGACAGTTGTTAATGTGGGTTGATTTCACTTTTAGCACAAGTTACAATAATGCTTAAACAGACCTTGTGGAGTGTCAGAGTATCGTGTGGACACGGTATACAGGACAGTGTGTCCAGCTATGGTTTTGTACAGACAGATGGTGATGGACTATTTGACAGACAAGGTTTATCACATGCTGACGTGGTTTGATCCTTTTCTGTTCCGCTTGTTTGATTTTGGCTTTGTGTGTCATGCTGTGGTAACAGATAAAATGCATCTTTTCATCTTGTCTGGCTGACTGTGTTTGTAGGCGCCGGATCCGTGGCTGCAGGGCGAACGCTGGTCTCAGCAGTAAACCCAACTGGACGTCCTCCATCAGTCGTTCCCTACTGGGTAACTTTGAGGTAACATTTATAACATATAGTCAGCAAACTTTGCAGTTCATACTCAGATTTATTGTCATGAGTTACAAGATGCAATGAAACGTTTACATGCAAGTGTACGCCTAAGGGTGTAGGAACAAACACAGCACAATAGACGCAGATGAATAGGAAAGTAAAAAAACAGGTAGGTAGACTTGTGCAAATACATGGGAACCTTAAATATTCAGTGAGTTACATCACAAATGTAAATTATCATTACAGTCTTTAACTGTGGATCGACCAAAGTGAGTTGAGCATTATTGTGATGCAGCAAGATGTGGAATAGGAGTTACACTTCCAGTTTTATATGTCATCTGTCCACTTCAGGTATACACTTTAAGTTTTTTTATGTAAAATTTTTTTAAAGTCTTACCCACTGAGCCACCCAGGAGACCCTGTCCCAGCCCTCTGTCTTACCCACTGAGCCACCCAGGAGACCCCGTCCCAGCCCGCTGTCTTACCCACTGAGCCACCCAGGAGACCCCATCCCAGCTCACTGTCTTACCCAGTGAACCACCTGGCTGCTGTAAAGTTGCCAGCCCTCATTAGTCACGTTTGCTGCGTTTCTTTTGGAAATCCTGTTACCACTTGCTGTGAGTGACAGATTTGCGAGTCAGCACCGAATTTTTGCTAATCCACAAGGAAATTTTGAAATTTTCATCCAAAGTAAAGTACATGTTACTCTCTGATGGGTAGCAGCCACATTATTGTCATGAAGACAATGATCTGGCAAGACACAACTGACATTCATATCCTCTACTTTATTTATACAGTGTATAGACATATACATAGAGTGTATGGATGTTTCACACTCACTGCTGTTGAATCTTACCTCCAGGGGCACAGATGGCAAGGGGGGGGGGGGCATGTCCCTCCCATTTATGCAGACTATTAACTATATATAAAACTATAAAGATGGTCCCCAAGTTACGATGGTTCGACTTACGATTTTTCGATTTTACGATGACAATAGCGATATGACAAAATTATAAAAATATTTAAAGTTTCACGTGGCAGGCAAACGTAGCAGCGTTTGCGGTACGATACGTTGGGACGCTGCTGGGATGTACACACCTCCCGCCTTGTGA
>JABJVR010008631.1:0-10497 GCA_025773905.1 Chitala chitala | reverse complement strand
CCCCCCCCCCCCCCCCCCCCCCCCCCCCCCCCCCCCCCCCCCCCCCCCCCCCCCCCCCCCCCCCCCCCCCCCCGACTTCTATAGTATATAGTTTCTGTTCAAGGACTGAAGTAAAAAATTATATAGATGGGTTTAGCAATTTACATTTAATTTGAAACAGGTGGACACAAGGTTTATATTTTCTCTAGTATAAAATGTGACCGGATTGGTGCATGCTCTGTTGAAGTGGTGTAAACTTTTTTTTTTTTTTTTTTCCTTTTGATTTTTGTGTTTCAGTTTATGTGAATCTTAAAGGAAGGACATGTCAAAATATGTTCCCAGTATAATCTGTGTTTTAGAAAACAATATTGCATACAAACAACCTAACAACTGTAAGGTCTTAAAGCGGTAATGGGTTTCCTTCAGGATTAAATACTGTGACCTTTTGCACTATACCAATGAAGCGCTACATATTTGACTTTTCCTTCCTTATTTTTTAAATCTTTTTTTACTGTAAAATTAGACCCAGTCTAATGCAGATTAGGACATAGGGACTCTGTAATTTGATGTTTTAGTGTTGTACTGAAAATTTCACTTTATGCTCCACTGTACCATGAGCACCACTATTTACTGATATCTATTTTTTATTTATTAAATTTTTTAATTATGAGCTCACTAAAGGATAACTTCAACACAAGATGGATTACATGTCATGCCTTTTGTGGGGGAAAAAATGTGAAAAATATAGCTATTGGACTTAGTCAACATAAAATGAGTATTTTATAGATTAAATATGACCAGTGTAAACAAAAAATCTATAAAACAAATGCAATTATTTTTTTTTAGCTGGCATTTTGAGCTAAAAGATTTTAAAGATGCATGTTAGATATTATTTTAAGGTTTTAAACAGATCTGTCATGTAGTTAATACCTGAAAGCTTTCCTCATCCCTTTGAATTACCTGCAGGTTATATCTCAAGCATGTTTATTTGTTTTACCCCCATGTCTTCTACTTGTTTTTACCCTCAACTATAATTGCAGGCAACTTTGTGGCAACATTAAAAAATGTGAACATTTATTTTCTGTGTGTGTTTTTAAGCAATATCACTATATTGCTTTCACATTTTCACAGTTTGTTGTCTATTTTGCCTTTAAGCAGGAAATGTTCATGAAGTTTTCATCACTCCCCCCCCCCCCCCAGTTGCTTTTCCTTGTTGGGACGGGTGAGGTAATGTCAGGTGGGGTGGGGTAGGTCTGGAGCTCATCCCAAGCAACACAGGGTACAGGGTGGAGTATACCCGAGTGACAAAATTAGCCCATTGCAAGACTTTTGAACAAAGGCCACTTAGCCAGAAATCCACCAGATCTGCATGCCTTTAGGTTGGTGGACAAAACCAGAGGACCCAGAGCATATCGTCATGTGTACAGAGGAAAACACAGAGCCAATTTCAGCCAACAAATAGAGTAATAAGGGCCATATCCCAAGCTGTGAAATGGGTAACTGAAGTGAGGCAGCAATGCTCCTGCCTTAGTTACTACGCCTGATTGTAAATTAAGCAAAATATAATACACACTTGAGCCAGTAATGGAAATCCCTTTGCTCAGATTTACAGAATACATTATTGTTTGCTTTTGCTGCATGCAATATACAAGATTATTTAGAAATGGCAAAAAAACTTGACCAAAAGTATAATATGAAATTTTTTTGCCTAGCACAGAACTAGAAGTTGAGGATTACATCTTCAGGTTAGCTACTATACATCTTTAGGTGAGGTGTTATTTCTTTTTGCCATCCCTAGCGAGGGGTAGCATACACTTTGAAGTGCATTGGTGTACGGGTGACCCCCACTTTGGCGTCCAAGCTGGGCTCCTGCCCTGCAGGAAATGAGAAGCTGAACTTTTGGAATAAGGAAGTGAAGAAGAGGAACAGTTCCATCCGAGCCAGTTGCTCCCCTAGACACACTCTCTTCCCTGGGAATCAAGAAGAAATGGATTTGGTTAGTCTTTATTGTTTTGTCTAAGCATATTACATTCACGTTTGTCCTGATCTGAATTATGCGCAAAAGCACTTTGGATGAAATAACCTGCTGAGAAGGGCATGAATGCATCCTGTCTCACAAATTTTCCACTGGAATCCAGGAAGCGACCAGGGTCAAATGTGTCTGGGGTCTGCCATTCGCTCTTATCGAACAGAACTGAAGACAAAATTGTCATCACTAATGTCCCCTAAAAATGAAAATGAGAGCTGCATGATTCCTGGTTTACTTGCACAATTGTTCCTTTTGTTGTCAAACCTAAGTTGTCTGTAAAGAGGGTTTTTAACAAAGAATTGAAGTATTGATTTACCGGTAAATTATGTAAGAATAGGGTTTCATGTTGTTGGTTCGGGTATTCTGTTCACACTGTTCACCATTGTTCTTATGGTTAATGTGGCTATTCAGTTAACTTTATGAATTGTTTGGTTGTACGTTGATGATGTAGAATTTAAATTGAAAATTGAGGCTTGTGACACTGATGTGAATTAACTAATTTCCAAAAAATTTCATTATGACTATATTTTTTGCCACAACATTGAACTACTCATTCAGAGATTTCACCTTTGGAATGACAAATCCTCCCAATGTGGTATCTTTGTTGGCTATCCTTGGACCATTCATTGGTACAATATTAGCCATTCTTTGTATCTCGTGGATGACTGCGTTGGTGTAGGGCATACTGGCTCTGTCTGCCAAAGCTGGATGACGTAATTGTCCAACCACCTCATCTATCTCAGCCTGGACTTTTTCTGACAGAAAACATCCATAGAGAAAACATTGATCCTCTTACATCGATCTCTTAAAGTTCATTCATTTTCAAAGTTAATAAAGCTCCATTCAAGAAAATTATTATTATTATTATTATTATTATTAATAAATCAGTTACGCTAAACACATGATTGTTTACTTCTGGTTACTGAGCAGACAGATATCTGCTCTCCTCAGATTTTTAAGAAGCGTCTAAAATACATTTACTTTGATTTTTACGTCTATGGCCATTCATATGTCCTTATACAATATAATGTATTTTATGTTAAATAAAAATGAGGATATGTAAAACACTTCATAACATGTTTTTGTGATACATTGGCAATTTATATGGAAATCAAATTTATTGACTTGTTATGGAGTACGTTTTGTAACTCTCCTACAGCTGGAGAGAATGTTACTGCTTTAAACATTGTATGTTTAAACATTTTTAACGTTCTCTTTGCTAGACCTAATATGGACATAGGTACTGCAGCACAAGTGAAGATTTAAGAGGAGCAGCTGTGTCATCTGTGGGACTCGTTTTCCAAATCAGCATGAAGCTGATCCCATAGGGTACCAAAGCACAGGATGCAAACTAACATGCTGGCCTGTTCACGTGTGACCCTGACCTGTAATCTCTGGGTACTTGATCATATACAGCAGGGCCCAGCGCAGCGTGGTGGATGTGGTCTCAGTCCCAGCCAGAAAGAGGTCTAAACAGCAGAGGGCCAAGTTGGTCTCATTGAATCCTGCTGGAGGATCATCTATATTCTGACAAGTGAAAGGATGGGGTTAACAAAATTGACACCCAAATGACATAACATAATACTTCCAAACAGGCAAAGTTAATTTTACTTTTTCTATCTCTGTTAGGAAGGAGTCGATGTAATCTCGAGGCCGTGATGGGTCCCAGTCTTTCTTGTGTTCCTCCACTTCATCTCTCACAAATGCACACAGCATGTCATTATATGTGAACAGGTTGTTGTGTGGTCCTGGCAGAAGCCTCATCATCAAAGGAAACGCGTCATACAACTGAACAAAGAACAGTGTGTACAGTGGTGGAAAATCATTATCGTAATTACACAGTTTTGTGACAAGGAACGTTTTAGTGGAATTTGTCAAAGATACGCTTGTGCTAAAATAAACATAACCGAGCTCATTCGCATTCATGAACCCGGTCGTACTTCTCATCCATAAGAATGAACTTTCCTCACAATTTATTTAAGGAGCCCAAAGAATAAAACCTTATTTAACGAGTCCAGACATATGATGTCTTATCAGGTGATGTTAAGGATGACCTTGTGATCTTTAAAGCAAGCATTGCTTTGGTTCTGCAAGTGTTCACATGGGATGTATGGTATATTTAACCTCACATGAAGTCATACTTATGATGTTTCTACATAAAAGGGGTGGAAATGTGTTTTTTTTTTCTCAGTGTGTGGTTTTAGGAAACATATTGTAAAATGTGATTGTTATAGACAGGTTTCTGAAAGGTCTTCATTACCAGGTTCCATATAGATCCCTCCAGTTGAATTGTTTCCGACACTAGTTTCAGCAGTGTGTGGAATTTGTCATCGTTGTAATCGAACCTGGACCCAAAGACCAGGTGACATATGATGTTGGCGACAGCATTGTTCAAGAGGATGAATGGATCAAATGGCTGACCTGAAATATAAAACACAAAGACTCATGAATTGTTCATATATACTGTAGTACTGTAACAACAAACTGTGATGAATCTGCAGTTATCAGTGTAACAGACAGCCACCTCTTCTGCCAGAATACAATTGTTTTATACTAAGTGATGAAAAGGAAAATAACACTCATCTATTATAAAAAGTGTTTTGTCAAACCTTTAATATTTTTTAGTTCTTTTTGAAGGAATTCGTTTTCTTCATTTATTACTGACTCAAGGTCCTGTTTCCCAAGACCAAAGTTTCTAAGCGTAGAGAGGGCAAATCTCCTTTGTTTTTTTGCTTTGTATCCATTACTGAAAAAAATACCTGGAGAAAAATCAGTACATTGGTTTAATATTTGAAGTTGCACTGAATAGTGAATAGTGGTACAATAAATTAGTCATGATACTGTAATTTTATAATATGTACAGCAATATAAAATTAAGCAGATATATAATGGAAAGGCTCATTGACTTGCCATTTCCTGAATATATCCTTTCAGCCATTGCACTTGGAGGTCTATCTGCAAAGTTCTCAGCCTGAGTGACCAGGACTTCCTTCACCATTTTGTATCCTGTCACAAACACTGTTCTGTCTCTGCCCAGGCGGAGACTGAAGATGTTACCATACACACTTGCCAGCTTTGTGTTAAAAAAGATTGAATAAATTTAATTTGAATTGTATTTGCAAATTACATAGGCCTGTGAAATTTTTATTACAATAAATGACCTTGACTAATATGTAACTTTTCAGAAATGAGCAGTTCACCCTGCACAAAAAAGTAAACATAAAATTTTACATTAATTTGATAGTTGAAATTGATTTATTAGTAACAGTTTTTAATGTTGTATTAACAGGTATAAACATTTATTAATATGAATGATGTTTAAGAATTGTTTATATATTCAATAGGATGTCAGTATAAGAATAAATTTTCAGTAATCTAAAATCTCTGCCCACTTTTACAATAAAAAAAAATTAACCAGAAATTTTGGCAAGCTTGCATTTAAAAGAATGTAATGCTTCTCTGAATAATCGTTTAGAATAATGATCATGTTCAACAAATCATGACATGCTCAACAGGAAGATTGCCTGCTCACCTTGGTCAGGTAAATATGTGGCTGTTTTATGTCTATGTTGAACACATTTCCCAAGAAAGGCAGAGCCCAGGGTGCGGGTGGGAAGTTTGGAGGGTTGCTGTTCTTAAGAAAGTCCATGATAAGAAGAAAGATGACAATCAAGAGCAGCAGTCCTTTGGTGTCAAATATTTCCAAACAGGAAGGCAGCCACATTGTCAGGAACCTGACCCGTTAAAACCACAGTCTACACTTGTAGTGCTGCTTTCTTGACACCAGTCTGGTACATTTTATATGACTCAGCTTCAGTAACTCTTTGTGCCCTGTCCTGGACCTAGTGCACAAAAAAGCTATGTATTATACTGCACAACACAGCAGTACTGAGCCAGAGCCAATAATTACAGAAAAGAGCTGTCTTTTTTTTTATAGCTGGATGCAATAGCAGCATGGAAAGATTTTAAATATATATATACATATGTGGAAATGTAGTGCAACCTAGAAACCTACGCATCCAATAGTGCACCCAATCTGTCAGACTTGAATAAAGTGGCATGTGCATTGTGTGAACATGGAGATATTAGAAGAGAGACAGTTTCAGTCTTTCTACAGGGGACATTTTTTGGCATAACTACTGTAAGGCAGCCTACCCCTCCACAGCTGCATAGGGGAAAAGTGTAGAAGAGAGAGTTAAAGCTCTCACGATCCACTACTACAGCCAACATAAAGCCAGTGGGCTTTACAAAATCAATATTTTGGAAAGTAAGCTCCAAAAAGAATACACCCGACATAACAATGGGGGTGACTTCAACCATGAAAACATGCAGGCCCTTAAGGCTAGGCTTAGGGTTCTGCATGAGCAGTCAACGGCAGGTCTCCAGGTTATGCTTTGCCAAAGAAAATGAAAAGTGCACTGCCCTCTTCTTCCAGTGGGTCCAAAAGATCAAAGAGAAGAGGTCATTCACCTCTCACAGGGACCTCAAATGCAGGGCCTTCTTGGATATGGCATGGATGGTGGGGGTTGCTAAAGAATTTTATTCCAACCTTTTTAAAAGGAGAGAGACAGATTCTGAAGTAGGGGAGTATTTCTTATCTTACACTGAGTCCAGTCTTCCTGGGAATGCTCGGGATAGCTTAGAGGCCCCCTTTCCTCTGGCCAAACTGACCGAGGTACTTGACAAGATGAGCCGATGTAAGGTCCCCAGCCTTGATGAACTCCTAGTGGAGTTTTACTCCATGTTCTGGGATGTGCTAGGGCTGGAGATACTAGGTGTAGCCGAGGACGTGCAGCATCGGGACATTCTCACCGAGAGCATGAGGGTTGTGTGCTCTCTTTGTTGTACAAGAAGGGTGACCACTCTGGCTTGGCCAACTGGAGGCCCCTGACCATGCATTGCATTGATGTTAAAATCATTGCAAAGACCCTGCTGGAGCACCTGAAGAAAACCATGTCACTTCTGGTTCACAGTGACCAGAACTGCGGGGTCCCTGGCAGATCTGCGACTTGGAATCTGCACTTGATCTGGGATGCAGTTGCCTGGATCAAGGACAGAAATGTCCCTCTGGCACAGGTGAGCCTAGACCAGGAGAAGGCGTTTGACCACGAAGACCACCACTTTCTGGCTAGGGTTTTGCACAGGCTTGGTTTTGGACCCAGATTTTTGAGATGGATAGAAACACTGTACACAGTTTACAGTACATTATGGAGTTCCTACACCATTTATCTGGTTATTGAATAGTACATCAATGGAAGTATTTTTCAGTCACATCTGCTGGCAATTGCACCATGGTGTCCTTTCTGGCACCTCGGTCATTCCAAGGTGACTGCAGTCTTGGATGTGGCAATCTGCAAGTTTTGACCATAGAGATTATTTTAGATTTTTGCTGTTTTATTTTAGGAGGTTTTGTTTAGACCAGTGATTCCCGACTGTTTTGTCACGGTCTAGAAGTGAGTCGCGAATACATTCTGAATGGACCGCATGTGAATCACCATCACATAACATTTGTCCAACAAAAAAAAAATTGAAGTATGATGTACTTGTTTCCAGTTGTAGCAGCTAATGGACAGCTACCTGACAGTAAATGCTATCCCTTAGTGGTCTTTAAAATTTTCACCACATTCTCCAGTAGTCCAATTTTTTAAAATGCGATTTTCCGGTTAAATATAATGTCACACCCCGTGATTAGCACCTGCAAGCCCTGCCTTGTTTACGATACATTGTTAAAAGTTCTACTATCACAGCACTCCCTTGTGAAGTATTGAGCTAGCATGAGCTGAGCATTTGCAAACTTACCTGTCTGTTGTTCTCGTTCCCTTTGGTAGCTCCTGATACCCGTTCCTGTCCTGTTCCTGTCCCATGTAAAGAACGTTCTAGGCACCATAAGCTACTAAATATTTATATTTATTGATATTGATATTGATAATTATAATAATTTGTAAAATAAAATTGAATGTGTGTTGATTTAACTTGTGTGGTATTGCACAAATGACTAAGTAGAAATATGGACCCTGATGTTGGACCATTTGGGAACCCCACTGGTTTAGACAATACTATTGGTTCAGGTGACAACCATGCTGAAAACAGAACCCTTTTATATACTGTATTTTATATGTAATTAGTAATCTGATACAGTAGTTACTCTGGCTGAGCTCGAGAGAACATGTGTGGAGATGAGCGAAACATCCAGAAGGACAACCATCATCAGAATACTTCACCAATCTGGGCTTTACTTTAGAGTGGTCAGATAGAAACCTCTCCTCAGGACAAAACAGATGAAAACCCTCTTGGAGTCTGCAAAAAGGCACCTAAAGACTCAAACTGTTAGAAACAAAAATTTCTGGTCTGCTAAAATAAAGGTCTAACTGTTTAGCCTCATTTCTAAGTGTCATGTCTGGAGGAGATTACCACTCATTACATGTGCAGTACCATTTCAGCGGTGAATCCTGGTGGTGGTGCTGTTGGATTGTTCTTCAGCAGTAGGGTCTGGGAGACTAGACAGAGTCAGGGTAAAAATGAATGGAGCAAAGTGCAGAGATATCGTTAATGACAACCTATTGTAGACCTCAGACCTTCTACCTTCTAACAGGACAATGACCCTAAGTTGACAGCAATCACTTCAGGACAGCTGTCCTGAGAGACTTTTAAGGACTTGTCAAAATACGTTTTTCATTGCATTACACTGCTTTTGATGTAACACTTCATTCCTATTTAGGCTTATTTTTACCTTTAATATGTCAGGGTGTGGCTTAAGGATCCTGGTCCAACAGGGTAGTGGGTAAGGGGGCAGGATAATAAGTCAAATGTTGATAAGAATGTACATAGTTGCAAGTGGTATGGGGGGGCAAAGATATTTGAGGTTAACTGAGCAAAGTGCAACATTATTAACTTTGTTCATGTTACATGATGTTTTAGAACACAGCAGTTAGCTGCAGTGATGGTGACGTCACCCTCAGGGGTCGAGACAAGGGGCCGTTTAGCTGCTGGAGCTAATGATTTAACCAGAGTGTGGGGGATGTCTAATCCCCATCAGGTGAGCTGGCGACCTGTGTTTGAAAACTTTCTGCTTACAGTATTATTAAAATGTGTTTAAAATGTATTAAATATATAAAACTTATTAAAAATAGAGCATGCATGTGTGTGTACATAAACATTGTGAATGAACATATAAGCTTTACTAAAAAGAAAAAGAAAACAGATTTGTGTTTTATGGTTAACATAATGTTGTAGGCAGCTAACCACTAAACTGTTCACAAATGCAGCATGGTTTACCGTCGCTACTAAGCAGGAGTCAGTGTAGTCACGTGCATCTTTTTCGCTGTGTTTTTCCATCTGTTGCTTCAGAAACCCAGTGCGTTTGTAATGTCTGCCCACACCCAAGATGCAATTACAATGTTCATAAACACAAGCATGTTTACGTTCTACTTAAATGACTTACAGTAATGCTAATGTTTATTTTAAACTTTATTTGAGTACTGGCAGGGTACTCTCTTTGCAGCAATTTTGAACAATCAACCTCAGTCTGGATTTGTCTTGTGAGTTTGGATTTTAACATTAATTTTGACAACTGACTCCTGGACAGTGGGATTTATTTATTTTTGGGATTTATGTTTCTTTGAAGCATGTTTTTCTTTTTCTGCTATGATGCATATGCAATTAATTGTCATTTAGTATTTTTAAAATGAATCTGGAAAGTACATTTGCACTGTAATGTAAACGTTCTTTCCACTAAATTAAAGTGCCAGTCCAAACCTAAAATAGGTAATTCAGTTTCAAGTGGCACCTAATATTAAGTTAGGAATATAAATACTGTAATTACATTGTTAGTAATAAGTAAAAGAAAAAATATTTAAGGCAGGGTCAAAGGTCCTGGTGAATAGGCATGGTGTGCTTTTATTATCTGGGAAATCATTCAACAGCTACAGATTGGCAGAAGGCTCTGAAAGCTCCCAATATCTAACCATTCCAAACATGGGGGAAGAGTCAGGGCAAAATGTGAGGAAACTTGTGTCTGGGACTGAAGGTCTTATGATACAGTGAATGTTATTGTCATTTTAGTGTTCCCTGGTCTGTTATGTAAGAGTCACATGGGTTTTCACATAACAAACTGAGCACACATTCCTGAGAAGTTGCTGTGAAACTCCAGGGACACCCAAGTCAAAAGGCCTTTCAGAGTATCTGTAAACATTGTGCTAAAACTGCTGCCATTTCCCATTTATTAACTTGTCTGTTTGTCTATTTGTACAACATTTTTTTCTAGCATAGTTCTTTCTTTTCATTAGTAAACTCCATAAGTGCTGAGAATGTGATCTGGTGCAGCTTCCCAGCATGATTTGGTACTATAGGCATCAACTGTAACATGTATTTAATTAATTTTTTTTTACTACTTGTGTGGTTGTCTTTTTACTATTTTTCCAACTTTTTGGGAGTGCGTCGGGAGACCCCTTCTGTTCCAGCCATGGCTCCATTGTCTACACCAGAGAGCA
>JABJVR010008630.1:0-10498 GCA_025773905.1 Chitala chitala | reverse complement strand
GTGGTGGTGGTCTTGTTGTTGCTGGTTTTGTTGTTTTTAATTAGCTGATGTATGCAAGAATAACTTTGTTTTGTGTTTGTCATATTAATACTAATTTGTGTGGGAGAAAAAAACAAAAGGTAAAGGTGCATACTTTGAAGCAGTAAACAGTTTTGTGCAGGTGCGATGTGATGGGTCCATAGGAGTGCTGTGGCTTAGCCAGATGTACATCAGCACTGTCAGTCATCATTAGCAGCTGCTCAGCTTAGCAAAGCCCCAGCTCAGTGCTTAGAGGACGCAGACCTTCTCGTGCGATAAGCTCATGCTTGTCATGCTTTGGCCTGGTGTGCTCCGGTGGCAGTGGAGAAGGGTGCGTCTGAGCATGCTCAGATTAAACAGCTGGACTTGGGCATCTGGCTCCTCTTGACCTCTGTGGGTGCCCCCTGGCTTTGAGGAGGTCTCTGTCTAGTCAACAAAACGCTTCAGCTCTACAGGAATCTGCAGTTTGAACTCGAGAACCCCGGGCCCACAAGCTAGCACCCCTTTTAAACTAGGTGTCGCTTTGGTCTGCTGAGGGGTGTTTGGTTCTGGGAAAATTTTTTCTGCTCGTACATATCCATCAGGTAAAGGTCAGCATCCATAAAAAAAAAGACTGTTGGAAAAGAGAATTCCTTACAAGGCCCTCAAAGAGAAAACGGGTTCCTGAATCCCTTTAAATGGAAACACATTTGATAGGCTGCTGGATTCCACACAAGCTGGAACTTTGTTTGACTGCCAATGTTATACCCGCTGGCTTTAAAGGAAATGAAGGAAAAGCGAGAGACGTTTTATGGCCGCAGCAACATGATCCTGGAAAGCCTTTCTTTGGACATGGGTATCGAGGGGCCTGCTCTTCGCTCCGAGAGCGTGCCGTGTCACACTACTCCTGAAGTGCCAGCTGAACTTTGAGCCACTGCGCATGTGGCCTTGTAAATTTATCAGGAGTAAATGTGAGCGATGGTGCTCCAGGGACGGAGTGGAGAGAAGCCCGGTTTATGAGGGACGGAGCTGGGCTACATCTGGTCCCCTCACCACCTTGTTCATAAATTGCTGCCCCCAGACACTCTTACAGGCTGTACTGGAAAACTGCAGAACATTCTGAACGTTCCCACCTTTTCACCAGATTGCAGTTGTCTAATTGGACGATGTAGTAGTAAATTAGTAAGGATTCTCTACCATCATCTTGCACATGTGGAAACTGCTGTCATATTCTGAACTGAACTGGGAAGCATAGTTTACGGTCTGTCTAAAACTTATTTCTATACATGAAATTAATAATTATAATTTAAAAAATGTTAATTCTATATGTAAAAATTTGACCTGAGTGTTTTACAGTGTCCTTCATTCATGACATGGATAACCAAAAAAATATAGTCAAAGTATTGGATCTCCTTGTGTGAATTCTTTGAAAATTCATTGATTTCATTTGGTGGTTTTCAAAGTACAAACAGATTTATTAACAGAGACCCTTTCTAGTCCCCCCACAAGAAAGAGCTCTATACCGTGGAACCCATGAATTTGCTTATTGCTTTGTGTACCCTTCTCCACATTCCTGTATGGTCTGTGGGCCAGGATACCTTTTTACTTCCTCCATCCCTGTCTGGTGTGTGTCAGCAGTGGCCTGTAACCGAGCAGTAACTATTACTGTCTACTCGAGTGGAGCCATTTCCACAGAGCTGCATGTTCTTATCTGCTCTCTGTGGTTGGGGAAGGATGCAAAAGCTCTGCCCAGAATTGAGCTCTGTAGAAGATGTCCAGTGTAATGGTGTGTGGGCTGTACAGGTGTCAGCACTGGGAATGGTCCAGCCTCTTGTTTTTAATGTAGCATTGGTATGGTAAGGCCCCTGTCTGCCTGGTAAGGAGCCAGACCCATGGGTGGCGTAGGATGCAGTGACACAGGCAGGTTTCAAAGACCCTGTCATGTAGGAGGACACAAACCAATTCTGATGCCTCAGATAACAAAGGGCTTGGAGTTCACATTATCTTTTGCTGCGTCTTGGTAAACGATGACAATGAAGGAGCTTCTCAGCACATTTTAGCTGATCCATTTTTTTGGTGGAATTTTAAAGGGCGTCTTTATATGAGGATGTTCCTGTTCCCCGATCAGTCCTTTGCATGATGTAATGGCTGTGAATGAGTTGCTTTTTTATATGTGTACTCTGTGTTGGTGCAGACATTGAAATAGCCACGCATAGATGGTGTTCCCTCACTTAGTTCTTTTTGCTAACATTATCCTATTTCAACAATATCCTGCACTAAAGCTGTGTTTATGCAAGGCCTTTATTAGTCAGTAATTGAGATGCCAGCTGTGCGTATTATTGCAGACTGAATAAAATGTTTTCCCCAGATATGCTAAGGGAACAGTTTTCCGTCCTTCATTTCTTCCACAAAGGAGCATGCCGGGACTGCTTGGCAGGGTGGTGTTCTCAGTGCATGACCGTACAGAAATGAGCGCATGGACTCAAAGTGTTGCGCCGAGTCCTACCTGCTGTGATCGTTAGCAGCTCAAAATTGGGAGTAAAAAAAAAAAAAAAAAACAAGGCACATCAGTTCGTGTCTTGTAAGAGGATGTGTGAGGCTGCTGGTGAAAATACACTACAACGTGGTTTGTGATGACCTAGTTAGACAAAAGCAGATGCTGCAGACTGGCTGAACAAAGCTTGTGTGAGTGTGCGTAGCTCATTATTCTGAAGGTTCATGGGGCTGGGGTGAGGAGGGCTGTTTCTGAGAGGGGGGGTGTCTGCTTCCATTAGCTGACCCCTGCTGTATTTACATGTTGTTTGTTATGATGAAGCGGGAGGTTGACATGGTGCCCGTCTCTGTTCAGGTGCTCCATTTTTCCACATCACAAGCACATTTCTTTTATTTATAAGGCAATGCTTTGTATATTTATGATGCCTCACTGCATATTTGTGCCTGGATGTGTTAGAGGAGTATTTTGGTCGGATTTGTTCCCTCCAGAACGAAGATCTGTATGTGTAGCTTATTATGTGGGGGGTGAGGGGTACTGGTGAAGATGCGGCCATTTGTGAAGCTCTTTCCCAGCAGCGCAGCTAGAATCATCGCTGGGACAGTGACGCTTTCCCCTGGAATCCTGTTTTCTGGGCACAATGTTTCAGTGGCTGTGTGTTGCAGATTCCAACACTGTGCCTGGCATCCACCCTGTTCATCTATGCAAAGAGCCCCCCCCCCCAGGAGTCTTCCAGGCCCAAGCGACACGATTGGTCACGGATCCACATCCAGAGGAGCTGCATTTATTTTTAATGCCACATCGTGGAGGGCCTGCTGCCTGTATTCTCCTCTGTGTCAGCCTTTGAGTTAAGGCCTCAGTCCCTCCTGCCTGTGTCAAGGACCTTGCCTCATTATCTTTAGATTATAGTGTAAAGTCTATGTATAATACCTATGTCAGTCAACCTCCATCAACCTGCATTGTTACCAGCAAAATGTTTTTTTTTTTTTTTTGTTTTTTTTTTCCCCCCCTCCCCTCCTTATGGCCAGGCTTGAAGTTGCTTTCATTGTACCAGTCGTGTGAATTTTCAGCACTAAGGGCACGCTGAAATGGAAGCTGCAAGTTGCAGTATGAGAAGCTCTATGCATATGAAATGTCCCGCTGTCTTCTGACCAATCATTGTTGCTTCTCAGCCAGGCGCTTTTGCATATTGTTAGCATATTTCTGAGACGTGACATGACCTGTTAGCAGCACCTTTTAAACACTGATTTTTTTTATCACCTGAAAAGAAGGAGAGATTTAACTATGTCTCATTTAATTTTATCAGTTGCTGCGAAGTTCTGATATTCCCCCAAACATAACTTTTTTTTTTTCTCTGCACAAGAGTATTTCTTTTAATTAGCAATAAGATTTTGTAAGACCTTTTGGCCCTGAAAAGATAAGATTTGACCTTTTATTAACATAATTTCACATGGGATAAAATGTTTATGTAAAACTGCATGTTAGAAACAAAAAAGAGAGAATTATGTAGTGGTGTACATTAAAATCCATATACCTAAAATAAAGACAACAAAAATGTCTCTGTTTGCTCATGTAAGACATGATATTTAGACCACAAACTACAGCCTCTTCATTGGTATATATGATAAAACAAACATTCCATTTATGTGGTTGGTCTGCTTATTTGAAACGTACGGGGGAGGGGAACTCTGTAAACCCGATTGTTTCCTGAGCGGTGGGATTCAGCGCACTCAGGTTCCAGTTATGTGCTAAACTTCTCAGGGTCAGTGAGACGCTGCAGGGTCGTGACCTGGTTAATCTGGATAACGTGTTTGCAGGCCTTGTCCAGTTCCCATTCAGACTTCATTCAGTGAAGTCTCACACACTGTGGAATTGGCCAAAGTGTCAGTACAGCTGCAGACAGCCTTCTTGAGTTTTCTATATTTTCATGAATTTTTTTAAGTAATGGACTAGGGGAATTATTATAACATCCAATAAAAGTTTTTACTTTCTGTGAAGAGCTCACAATAGTACAATTCACCCCAACCCCACATGAGTGACCAGAGGCTTCCAGCTCCAGGGTTGCCTGGGTTTCCCAGTTCGCACTGACCTGCCCTGTGCACGAGTTCAAAGGGCACTCAGGAAGTGGGCTAACAGTGAGCATGTGTGAAAACAGGCGTGGGAGGCTGCGGCTCAATGCTGTCAGGCGATGCTCACCGGTGACATGCTGTCTCCCCCAGAGCCCAGAGACTAATAACGCGTCGATTTACGGCACTTCCTCTGCGTCTGCCACCTTGTTGGCCTGACACTCGCACGTCGGAGGCTAAATAAAGTGGACTTTTCACACCGCATGCCGGCCACTGCTCTGAGCTCATCAGGCTCTCTTTGTTTCTGTTCTGAAGCTAATAAAGCTATGGCTGGGGGCAGAAGCAGCATCGGGTGGGAGCTTCCTTTTCCCCTCTCTCCACTCCTGCCTCGACGTCCCGGCTGCAGCGGTGTGGCAGAGTGTGAGACGGGGGAAGTTGTCCTCACCGTTATCCCTGCCCTCGCTCTGTCACACATCAGCCTTGGATTGTGTCGCTTCCTTTGTGGCCTCGCTGTTCAAGGCCGCAGTTTGTAATTTCAGGCGTATGCTTTTAGCGAGGGAAAATTCCAGAATTCTATCCAATAAAATTTCAGAAATTTTAGACATGGGCTTTGTGGGTTTTGGTGACAGTGGTGTGTGTTTAGTTGTAATGGCACTTTGCTTTAAACCAGAATATGAATGATAAATGTGTTGGGAAAGGCATCTGTACTTTAGAAACCTAATTATAGCTTTTGTCCTGATTGAGTCAGTGTCAAAATGTTTTTTTCCACATTGTCTTTGCTGTACGTGTTTTTTAATTTCATGACCCCACCCGTATGAGGCTTTTACTTCATGGGTGTCTGTAACATGTGGTCATATTTGTGAACGTCTGGCCTGAGGTATAAGCAGTTTGCGGAGCCTGGACTGTTCTGTATGCAGAACTGTCACATGACCCTGTGGAACCGACGCGTCTATCAAGGCTGTGAGGCGCGACCAGGGCCACGCCGCAGGTCCCAGAGCGAATTGCGTTTCAACAAGAGGGGCGCAATGAAATATGCATTAGCGCATTATTATCCCCCCTGTTACAGATAACCCAGGGGTCCTCTTAACTGCACGTTACGCCTACCCAAAGCCCGCGCATTGAAACGTGCAGTCGAGCAACCGGCGGTTGTCTAGCCATGCTTGGGCGCCCACTCAAGAGAACACGTTGTGGGTAATAACTGTGGGTGCGTGCGTGTGGTGCCGAACACTCCGGCTTCCCGTTTGTACTGTTCCACTGCTCCCTTTTCATGTGTGTACACATGAGCTCCTTTGCGTGTACATACGCGTTTTTATATGTACGTACTTTGGCTTTGATTGATATGTGTCGCGTACAGTTAGCCTGCACAGTGTTTTTTTTTTTTCCTTTTCATTAGATTTTTTTTTTTTTTATTTAAATATGCATTTTCAATGTTGCCTAGAAGACCCTGCTGAGATAAAATAAGCAGGTTTTTCTTCTCTCAGCCCCCTTTCCCCCCTCCCACTGCCACAGTCCTACAGAGAAGTGTGCAATAAGGGAACGTCTGTTCTCATCCGTTCTGGACTCCTTACATCTCAGCAGATATTACGATGGTGTCAAATTGATTACCCTCCCAGCCTTTTGTTCCCCGATTATCTTCTGTGCAGAGCTGAATAAATTAGCCTCCATTCTGTAGTGCATTTCCATAATGTCAGGTAATTATTCCTCACTGCTTTTAATTCCAGGGGAAGTGGATGACCATTCAGGACAGGGGCATTCTGTCGCCATGACGAACAGTCATTTGGGTCTCTGACGAGGCCTTCATTAAATAAGTGCGCTTAGATTTCTGACTGACTTGTTACTGGGAGGCGTCCTGTAACGTGGGATGCCTAAGACGTAATGTAGACTCTGTCATTTGGCTGCTGCTACTGTGGCTGTTTGAAAGGTTGCCATGGCCACAGGATATTGACCTGTTCAGGTGTGCTTTCACCCTCCTGAGCTGCAATGTTGACACAATAACAGAGAAGTTAATATATTGTGAGTTTGGTAGCGTGCAAGTTTGTGGCTTGAATGTGCATTCATGCATATTGATGACTTTCAATTAAAACTTTTTCCTCACTCAGATCTTCAACAAAAGGGAATTTTTTAAAAGATTATATTGTGATTTGACAGTTATGTTAGAAGCTGTATGTATTATTTCTCTGTTGCACTTCTGTAAATTGTAATATTGCCGTGGCTTTTGTATGTTGTGTGGCATTGTTAGTGTAGACTTTGAGCACACTACATCAGAAATTGACATCTCATATGGTCTATATGATCTCGCTAGAGGGACACGTTATATTGTCTGTTCATATAAAAGAATGTGTGGAAAATGCCACAGACATTATTTTTGTTGCCCTGTTGATGAACCAGTGGAACAAAAAAGCATTTCTCCTTACAGTTTAGTAACCCTGAGAAAGCAGTAAGATTTTAATCCCAATTAATCTCGTCCTGTAGGGGAAGATGATGACCAGCCAACCCATAACTTGCTCACTTTAATGAGACGTTCTCTAATAATTAAAGGGCTGTCTTTGAGGGTTGATGATGAACTCGGGGTGCAGCCTCCTGGGGGGGGCACGAAGGGGGTCACTCTTTTCCACATGATCACCTGCCTGTAGAATGCGCCACAGGTGGGACTGGTTTCTTTTATTGCAAGTGATCATTTTAAGAGTGAATTCCTCTATACTGCTTGTGGAGTTTCTGTTGCAGGAGTGTTGGGTTACCAGCACTCTCCAGACTGGAAGCATACTGGCATGAACCTAAGTGACTTCAGCGTGCTCTGCGGTGCTCTCTCCAGCACACCTCCATTAACGGTGTGTCGGTGCCCACGCAGCTGATAGCTAACGTGTTCTGCAAAGTCATGCAAAACCATCAGAAAGTCGCATTTCCAAGCACCAGTGATGTGATTAGCAGCAGCTGTTGCTGCTGAGAACATGCACTCTTTAATACTGCGCAGCTAGTGAAAGCAGTGGCGAAGGTCTCAGAAAGCCTGCATCTGTTTCAAGTGTTCTAAAAACCAATTTTCTGATAATTGCAAGTAGTGAGTAAGTATAAGTCCTCATACTCTGTTTCTTTTTGTGTTTTGTGTGCAGCAAACTCCAGTCTCCTGGGCGGTGGCGGAGGTGAGTATTCCATGATACATTTTTACGATACTTCTTCTTACAGCTTAACATCGTTAGTTTCTTTCAGTAATGCAGTATTATTTGATAATGTTGAGTTTGCTGTAAAATACTGATTTCATAAAGATCTCGTGTTCTTTTTTTTTTTTTTTTCCCCCCCTGCCTTCTCTAACAGTAATGTCATGTTTATCGTGTTTGGGGCGATTGATCGCTCGCTCTCTGACAGGATTATGTAGCCCTTAGGAGCCTGTATCAGAGGAACACCCGTGTGTTGAGACGAGTGTGGTCCTGTTGGGCTGTCGCTGAGCGTTTGTGTCACGCTGAAGGTCTAAGTCTTAGGCAACCATCCATATCCTTGGGTGTTGAGTGAGCTCAGTGAGACTTTGACATGTCTCCAACCCCAGAGATTCCCTTTTGGAAATTTTGCACACCATGACATGATTGGAGTAATCACTCCACGATGAACGAATACGGGGTGAGATGAAGAGAAAGAAACGGGGAAAAAAAAATCAAACCAATTAGACCAAGAATTTTGATCCGGTTATACGCAGAATAGGATCAAGGAACTCTAAAAGGATGAAACCAGGTCATTTTTTTTTTTCTTAAATCTGTGGCTTAAATTCTATCTCATTGTGTCACTGAGGATTTCTGTCTCTGGGCAAGGCCATCTGCGAACCCTTTTGCAGTCTAAGCTGACAATTAGCAATTTTATACAAAGGAGGCGAAACACTACCCATATCTAATCGTACATTCCCCAGTGCATCTTATCAGATCTACGGCTTGGTTAAAGCCCCAGAACTCTGGCCATTGTATCGCCGTGTCCTGCTGACCAGATCTTTATCTCTGAAAGCCGAGCTTCATCACTTGCTCTTCTCGCTGAGATCAGGGGTCAAATGAGTGTCTGCGGAAAACGAAACTAAGAAAAAATGATTCTCTCATTGTTGATCTGCACAAATATTCAATCCAGCTTATTTGCATATAGTGCCCTTTTTTAACAGATGCCTTCAGTGGTTTAAAGATGTGGCAGGACAATGCATTATGATGCAGTTACGTTAAACATTAGTCATGGATGAAATGCAGAAGAAGCCAGAAGACAGAGGAAGAGAGGAATGGCAAACTCCTCAGTACTGTAGCAGGGGAGAAAAGAATCTCTTGGGTTTGTACGGTCAGATGGCTGCTCATCTCCCACAGGCATGACAGTGCTCAGTCTTCAAGAGCGGCCTCTGTGTGAAATGAAGTGTAGAGCCGTCTTAACCCTGATTCCCATTCAGCAATCGTAAAGTGTGTTTAAGGGTAATCACCATAACAGCTGTTTTTTTATTATATATATATATGTATAAAATTATTATTATTATTATTTTTTTTTAGATATTATTTCTATTCCTATTTTTAAAAGGCATTTTGGTACGTCTTGGCGTCTATCGAGGCATCTGATCAGTTAGGAGTGAATAATGCAATTGCGTGTCATTTTCAGTGGGTAGGAGCTAGTTGCGGGGCGGCTTTTTTTTTTTTTTTTTTTTTTTTAACTTGGCACATGCAGAAGGGTTGAACTGAGCACACACATGCCAGACGCCAGCGCAGCTGGGTAATGGGACAAGTGATTCTTCGTTCGAGTTTTCATGCCACTTCCTCGCCGCTGTTCAGTGCTACTCTGAACGGTTTCGGTACCTGTCTGTTTTCGTGGATTAAATGAGGTCTTAAAAGGAGTTAGAGTGAAGTCATTGTGGCAGCATGTGCTTCCTTCCTAAACACCTTTTCTGATAGCAGTTTTGCATTCGTTTATGCGGATTAAGGACTTTTGCTTTCACGGTGAAGTTTATTGCAGTTTTTAACACCAGCGTTGTTCCTTAGCCTACGTTGGCTGCATTTCGCAATGAATGCAGTTCGGGATTCAGTCCCTGCACAGGACAGGGAGGGGTATAATTAATCATCACGTAAGCTCTGTCAGTGTTTATCAAATAAGCAACAGCATCCGTTCTGTAATATCTGGAGCGCCATTTAGCGAACGTTTGGAGAAGTCGCTGTGTAATTCCTTGGATACAGAGACTGTACATTTTGTACATCGCAGTTTGTTCTGCGCGCAGCGTGTAGAGCAGCGCAAGTCAGTGCTTTGAAGGCGAGCGGGTGTCACCTCAGCCCCAAGATAATGTAATCTTATGTAAATACTTGCGTTTGTCATGGGGAATGTATGGAGTACAGGGGCTCCAGCTGAGTTATCAGCGATGGGTAAGAAGCAGCCTCTGTGGGGAGATGAAGTGTGTCGTGGTCCAAAACAGATAAAGCCTGTTTGCTTAGTGAAAGATCAGCTTTATCACCACGTGTCTGCTCCTGCAGCTGTTTCTGCTCGCTTCCTTCACCAACATCTCATTAAATGTCTCAATTTTTCTCTGTAGTCTTACTACTTGTGTGTGTTTTTAATATGTTTTGTACACGAACGCCAAAAACCTGTGGTGTCACCATGCCTTAAGCTGTGGTGCACACGCCGGGGTGGGTAGAATCAGTCCGCTGCAAACAGGTGCCAAAGGTGCCCTTCAAGGTGCCAAAGGTGCCCTGTCCGCACGTCTTTGTACTCTAAAACTGCATTTGCAATTTGCCCACATTTCTGGCATGCGTTTGTTAGATGGAAATTAATGGGGCTGTTAAGTGTTGTCAGGCTTCATCCAGAGTCTGGGTTCTCGGGAGCAGTCGATCACATGTGCCACAAAGAGGGGGTCAGCTGCTTTTCACACTTTTTTGATGGGGGGGGGGGGGGGGGGGGGGGGGGGGGGGGGGGGGGGGGGGGGGGGGGGGGGGGGGGGGGGGGGGGGGGG
>JABJVR010008629.1:0-10499 GCA_025773905.1 Chitala chitala | reverse complement strand
GGGTGGTGTGGTGTGGTTGGGTGTGGTTGTGGGGGGGGGGGGGGGGGTGGGGTGGTGGGGGGGGGGGGCGGGGGGGGGGGGGGGGGGGGTTGTATGTGCTGTTTTTACACTAACTTTTCATTATTTTAGAATTTCTTTTTACTGGTCACAGAATTTGCTTTTTTTCAAATCAATCTTTTTTTTTTTCCTCTGGTTTTGGTTCAGTTTTTTTCTAGGAAATTACAATGTGTTTCCTTTTGTAACATATATTAGAAGAGTTTTTAGATATTTATGCTAGAAATAATATATCCAAATATCTAAGCTATTTACTGCTACTGTCTGTATGTTTCTCAACTCAAACACACACACACACACACACACACACACACACACACACACAAAAATATGTATATCATTTTCTATATTTAACCAGTCATATAACACATATATCAGAAAACCCATTCTAATTCCTCAACCAGACAAAAAATAACAATTTGTTACAAAAAATGATGGAAGTATTACTACTAAAGCTAGGTATGACGTAATTAAACTTCAGAAGCAAAAACCAGACAAAGTTAAGCAATGCAGCCAAGTGATCAACAGTTCAACACAAGTTTTTAATTTGTAACACAAACGTGAAAAGCAACAAAACACAAGCCGCTTGTCTGGCACAGGCTGGTGGCAGTAATGAGGTAGGCTACTATCCAAATGTTCACTTCTGAGAATGGAAAATAACAGTAGGCTGTCCACCCCTTTGTGACTTGCTAAATGAGAGCTCTGCCTTTTTTCCAATCAGCCTGAGGACCTACAGCTGAGACTAATCAGAACCGGTCCCGGTGCTGAAGTTGGTGAGTGACGAGAGCTAGCCTGGTGTCATGCTGGGCCTGCGTCTTTTACAGCATATTCCCGTCAAAGTACACAGCACTGCAGCACACACAGCCTCATCATTACCATCAAAATCTACATTTTCTTAATTATCTTATGAATTTAAGTTAAAATATGAAAATAAGATAAGCTAATCTTTTTAATTAATCAGTTGTTCTGATAACTGAAGATGAATATCATAACTTCACACACTATGCTGAGAATGCTATTCCCCTGGGCAAAATTAAGGACTATTTTAACATCATGATCTTGTACAACTAATTCCATTGGTTTTTAAAGTTACAAAAGGATGATTTTGGAGTTGGTACAATATGCATAGATGTATAAAATGGTTTAAATAAAAACAAATTACAAAAAAAAAAACTAAGTATTAGACATAATGAAAATTATAAACTAGGCAGAAGACCTATGTATTCTATATATACGAATACAATAGTGTGCAGAACTCTTTAAACATCACGAGGAATTATGGAACAATCTGTTAATCTGAGCAGTAGGGATTCATTTGCTCATAAAAAACCCAATACAGCAGTAAAATAAGAAAAATAAAACTGATCAGAGAAGAAGTAGCATGAATGTCTTATGTTATAAAGCTCGTCTGAATTACTACTAACCAAAGACACTAACGATACACCCACCTTTCTTATTGCTTGTATTAGCAAATCTTAAAGAAATATTTCTACTCAAAGCAGACATAATCCTTTCAGACCCATATCTACTGTGACTTCTTTAGTGTTTTAAATATGTCAGTATAGTTTAAGTAATTTTTTCAAATGTGAGAAGGGAAAACGTTAGCCCAATTTTTGCAATCTTCAGAAACAACACAGCTCTGAGTATAGTAATAGATATATATTATATAGTAATTCACAGTTTTGAACTTTGACGACTTATTTCAAAGTAATGTCACAACTCATATCATGCTAACCATTTAAATAGTTCTATATGTCATGTTTGACAGATTGTAGACTGATATTTTAAAATGTTAATGAGTTTAGAATTTTGAAAAAAGTGGTTTTGTTTACCTCTTTTCAGACATAACATAACTTGCAAACAAACCTATCTTACAATTAAAAAATTCAAATACTTTTTTTAGAAGGATACAAAAAGTCAAATAGCAGTATGAACAAGAAAGACATGAACATACAATTGCTTATTAGTTCATTAGTAATATTATTGCTTTATGTGTGTGTTTGTGTTACTCACACCGTGGTACATAGGTATGACTGCTCTTTTCTCTTATACTATTGTCAGTATTGGCTGGAATCATCATCTTTCCTGCATATATTAAGTTTTTACCTCTTTTTATGTATCACTCAGACTGCCAAAAAAATCCCCACCTGATGGAACAAAATGGATTTCCTCTGGACCAAACATGGCAAAGGTGGGAATTTATGCGGCGAAAGCAATTAGCATTCAAAATTCACTGGAAAGAGCTTCATCTAATATAACTGAACTGATTAGATATGGAACAAATGGTGCTTATTGATATTTATAGTCTGTGGATTTGACACAATTATACATGGTTTTAGCAGAACTGTGTTAGGGAAAAAAACAATTTATGATTCCTGAGTTCAGGGTTGTACCACTTTGTCTTATAAAGAGGATGATATAACAATTATTTTGAGGAAAAAAAATACTAACTCAAAATTCAACTAAATTATTACTTCGAGGTTAATAAAATAACTTCTATTAAATTACATTAAAATTTTTGAGGGCCCCTCTCAGTCATGGGCCCATGGAATTGTTCTAGGTTTCCACCCCTATGCGGAATACAACAGCAATAACATTCTAGACAACATTCAATAACATTCTCATGTGTGAACCCTTTAAAGAATGGTTAGTTACCAGTGCTGCAAAGAACAAAGAAACTAAACAAATAAATCCCAACAAATAATTTGACCAGTTAATAGCTAGCACAAGTAATAAGCAAATAGACATAAGAATATTGTATTAAGTGTGGGAAGAGAGCAGTCATAGTCAAAAACTGCCTGTTTTTTTATGCACTCCATCCATCCATTCATCCATTTCCCTAACCACCTTATTCAAGTCAGTATTGCAGGAAGCCTGAAACTCATCCCAGAAGGCACAGAGCGTAGGGCTGGGAGCACCACAGGTGGGGCACCAACCTACCACAGGGATCATGCACACAGATGCATGCACTATGTGCAATTTTCAAACACCAATCACCCAAGCTTGCACATCTTTGGACCATAGTAGAAGGAAGCCAGAGAACACACACCAAGTACAGGGAGAACAGGCAGAAATCAGGAAGTGTGAGGTGACGGCATTAACTACGACACCACCGTGCCGCCCACTTTATGTGTCCAAAATAATATAAACTTATGCAACACACAATTATGTTTACAGTATAAAACCACTTGCCTGAAACTTTCATGTATTTCAAGCTTTCAAAGTGCCCATTGTTTTACAATTAAAATGTAGATTTGCAGTAATGAAACCATGGTAGGGAATAAAAGATGATGCCAGGCTCCTCTTCATTATTGCTGCATCTTCAGCTAATCTAAGCAGACAGTACCTGTAGAAATAGGAAGTTATCCAGTATTCTAGATAGCATGAAAACAAATTTCAAGGGACAACATAAAAAATAATAATAATAAATAAATACATATATATTTTTTTTTATTTCAATAAGCATTATCTGAATGTTTGTGTGACAGAGGGCTCTGACCCTACAACACCACCCGGCGAGACACCAATGGAGACATATCACTGGCTTAAGGGACTTTACCATCAGTGGATACGACTGGAGCAACACACAAAGGAGCAAATCGGTGAGGCTATCATTTTGGAGCAGCTGCTTCGTGTCTTCCCTTATGACATTCGGACCTGGGTCAAGGAACATAAGCTGGACAATGGACTGATGGCAGCAAAATTAGCTCTGCAGTATATCAATGCATGCAACAGAGCACCACAGTGTCTACACCTGGCAGCCAAAAAAGGTACTCAGGACCAGAAAGACACTTGGGACCATGGAGGTAACCTAGCAGGTGTAGAGGGTAGAAGTCCAGGAATGCCATCAAACGGCAAGAAACTGATATGTTTTTACTGTCAGCAGCCAAGCCATAAGGCATCTGTCTGTCCAATATGGAAACCAAAATTGACCGGGTTCTGTTATGTACTCAGGAAGAGTGATGGTCGAGGGTGGGTAATGGTGGCTGATGCTTCAGCAAGTTGTGAAGTGACTGTAAATGGACAAATTGTGCAAGCTGTGTTAGACAATGGGAGTTCCATGTAGGTCAGATAGAGCCCCTCTACATCCATTAGCAGTGATTAGTTCCCCCTTTCAGCGCATTGCCATGGATGTTGTGGGACCCCTGGAGAGAAGCAAGGGACAGACGACTATGCAACAAGATTCCCAGAGGCCTTCCTGCTGTGGAAGATCACAACATGCAAGATCATAAGTGCTCTCATACAGCTGTTTTCCAGGGTGGGCATCCCAGAGGAGATCCTCACAGACCAGGGAACCAACTTCATATCCAACTTGATGAAACAGCTTCATTGCTAACTGGGGATCACAGTGATAAAGCCCAGTCCATACCATCCTCAAACCGATGGGCTGGTGGAGCATGTTAATCAAACACTCAAAACCATGCTGAAGAAGTTTGTTGCAGATACTGGTAAGGACTAGGACAGATGGCTGCCATTTCTGCTTTTTGCCTATTGGGAGGTACCACAGGCATCCACCGGGTTCTCCCTGTTTGAGCTTCTGTATAGGTGTCAGGTTCAGGGACCACTCAACCTGTTGAAGAAAAGTTGGGAGGTGCCCTCCTCAACCACATTAGACAAGGGGATTGTCCAATTTGTCTTTCAGATATGGGCTCACCTACAGGAATACAGAGAGGAAGCTAAAGTAACCTCCAACAGGCTCAACAGGATCAGTAGAGTACTACCTGAATGCCCACCAAAGACAGTACCAGCTCGTTCAAAAAGTCTTGCTGCTCCTTCCCTCGAACACTAACAAACTATTGGCTAAATGGCAGGGACCTTATACTATCCTATGCAAAATGGGACCAGTAACCTATGAGATTCATCACCCAAACAAGGGCAAAGAAAAACAAATATACCATGTCAGCCTTATCAAGGAGTGGAAGGAGAGGAACCCTATGACTATTCAGAGAATTATGATGGTAAAGAAGGTGGAAGAAGAAGAGGAGGAGGCATGGGACTTGGAGGCATAGCGACACCAGACACCAGCAGGGCTAGACCACCTGAAGGAAGACTAAGTGGTTGAGCTGCAGCAGGTGTTCTGAGAATACCCCCTCTTATTCAGTCAGAAGCCAGGATAAATGCATGTGCTGCAGCATGTCATCCATCTCAAAAACTCAACTCCAATCCGACAGCCTCCTTATTGAGTGCCAGAAAGGCTGGTGCAACCACCGAAGAAAGAAATAGAGGTCACGTGGCAGCTGGGAGTGATTCAGCCATCCAAAAGTGAGTGGAGCAGCCCAGTGGTGGTTGCACGTAAAAAGGACAACTCACTGAGGGTTTGTTTGGACTTTCACAAGCTCAATGCAGTTTCCCAGTTTGATGCATATCCCATGCCTCGTATTGATGACCTGCTGGAGATGATTGGAAAGGCAAAATTTGTCATGACCCTGGACCTCTGTAAAGGATATTAGCAGATCCTAATGGAGGACAAATCCAAAGAGTACATGGCTTTTCAGATACATTTAGGCCTGTTCCAGTTTACGGTCAGGCCATTTGCCTTGCATGGAGCACTGGCTACATTTCAATGACCACGTGTTACGAGGCTGTGAAAACTGATGTGCAGCATACTTGGATGATGTTGTGATCTACCGCAACATCTGGACAAAACATATGGAGGATCTACACCAGAGGCTGAGACATATCCTTGAAGCTGGCTTAACACTGAATCTACAAAAATGTGACTGGGCCAGGCAGGAAGTTTGTTATTTGGGCTACCAGCTGGGTAATGGAGTGGTGAAACCACAAGTGGACAAAGTGAAAGCCATACAAGACAGTCCAAGGCCATGTACTAAGGAATGGGTGAGGTCTTTCTTGGGGCTCATTGGGTGGTATAGAAGGTTTATTCCTCAATTTGCCACTATTGCTGTGCCATTAATCAACCTGACTAGTAAGAAGGCCAGAAATCCTGTGGAGTGGAATGAGGACTGTAAGAAGGCATTCACCACCCTAAAGAACTACCTCTGCTCATCGCCAGTCTTACAAAGCCCAGACTTTACAAGGTGCTTCCTGGTGCAAGCGGACACATCTGTGGCCCAAGGAGAACCGGGAAAAGAATGACCTGTATTGTATTTAAGTCATAAACTATTGCCCAGGGATGTGAAGTAAGCAACAATTGAAAAGGAGTGCCAAGCTATAAAGTGTGCCCTTGACAGTCTAAGGTACTACCTGCTGGGCCGGGAATTTGACTTGGACACTGATCATCGGGCACTCACCTAGATCCAGATGATGAAGGATCATAATGCCAGGGTGACCCGATGGTACCCGGCACTTCAAGAGTACTGTTTTACAGTGCATCATAAGGCTGGACAACAGAACGTCCTGGTGGATTACCTGTCCCGACTGCCGTACAGTGGCAGTCCTGAAGAGGGGGGAGATGATGTGACAGAGGGCTCTATCCTGGGTCACAAATAGCACGAACACATGCATACTATACACAACCTATAACCACTCACGCAGCATTTCTGATTCATTCGATCACTTTCAGTGTCACAATTTGCAGTTGGTTACACACAACATTATTTCACATAACAGCTCCCATTCCTTTATATGCATACACATACTACTGCACAGAATAATACCTCCAGGGAGTTCTCTTCTTAGTATGTGTTATTAGTGAACTCTGTTTGTCCAACAGGTGTCTGTTTGGTACATAAATTCTTCTGGGTTTGGGTTATCACATGAGAAAATAAAAAAACCCGACATGTGGGACGTCTCACGTATTTGTTAAACAAAGTTACTCACATGAGCTAACATGCCTGTAAAAAAAAAGGTAAAAGGGGAGATAAACAAAAGTTAAAATACTTTCTTTACGCTGGTGTTTTAATGGTGTAAACATTTGAAATAAGTTATCAATACAGGTGTAAGTGTGCACTGAGGGGCACTGTTGATGTGGATTATTGTGATTGCCCAAATAATGTGCCAGTGGGGGAGGAGCCTATAAAGGGCAAGACTTGGACCAGAGTTGGTTGGATAGTTTGGTGGATTACAGATTGGAGATTGTATTGTTAAAATTCGGTTGAAGGAGTGAGAAGCCCAAGAAACACTGCTGGTTTCTGGGCCCATTACTGTATATATAGGCTTGTGAACCATTGTTTTTTTTTTTGTTTTGTTTTGTTGTGTATCGTAGTTTTTTTTTGTTTGTTTATATACAGAGCACTGTCCTCACTGTTGATTTTTCTTTTGTTGGGAGCACTATAACAAATACCAATTGCACTTACATACTAGTGTGGCTGAGCCATCTTTACAAATGGGGGGAGAACCCAAACGGCACAATCCATGACAGTTTGCTATGACTGATTGAGAGACTTGATCACTGTGTAATATTCCATATAATTTAATCTGTATAATTATTCTATTCAATTAAATTCAATTAAAAAAAGCTTTATTTATCCCGGGGGGCAATTTAAGGCAGAGAAGTTAAAGGGGGAAAAACAAGAAAAAGATCAGTGCAAATATGAAACAAGTAACACATAAAATACAACTGTTGTAATGATGATAAATGGAATTAGTCAGTTAGTGCAAAAAGCTTAAAGTAAACATCTGTATAAATATCTATAAATAAGTATAAAGTGTATAAACTGAAAAATTGGTACTGTTTAATAGCTGAAACAAAGAAGAGGAAGTAGAAGAAAGTATAAGAGGGTGAAATAGATGGGTGCATATATTAATAAATTAAACTTAAAATGAGAATGTTGTTGTGCAGTTTGTAAACATTGGAATGTAGCAGCAACATTAGATTATTGTCATAGCAGAGTCCAGATCTCTATATGAATGTTTTCCAGATTGTGAATAGACTCATGGACTGTCATATCTGAATGAGTGTGGGTTGGGGGTGGAAGAGGGTTATGATGTAGAGAATGGAGGTTACTGAGTTGATGGGAGGGGAGGGAGGGACAAGGATAGTTGAGTGTTGAGGAGTTGAACAGTCTTGGGAACAAAGGTTGTTCTCCTCCTCTGAGTCCTATAGCTGGGACATCATAGCCATTGTCCTAATGGAAGCCACTCGAGAGCAGGGAACAGGACATGAGAGGGGTCCTGTAGGATCCTGCCAGCTGACCTCAATGTCTGCTGCTCACAGAAGGTGGAGAGGGCTCTGACTGGGATTTCACTTATTCTGGAACACACCTTCACTGTGTTCTTCAGACGAGTTCTATTTTGGAGACTAATGGAATGAAACCAACATATCAACATATTATGATTAAATGAGTCTGATTTCTAAATGACCCTGTCCAGGAAAGGCCATTGGAAATGTTAAGGAATTTGCGAGTACTGTTGTTTCAGATTTTGCTTAGAAAACTTAGAACATATTGATCTGGATGTTTTCAGTAAATCTAACCATCAATACATTTCATCTGTCTTTGTGATTAGTTTGTGATTTTATTTTTGATGCACATTGAAAAGAGGAGTCCTCCAAACCCTACTCAGCCAGAGCACAGCTCATGAAGAACTGCACTTCCATGTTCTCTTTTTTAGGAATTATTCATTTGCAATCCATGGTCATCATGTAACCACCTTCAGAGTCCTGGTCATAATTGGAGATAAATTAGACGTAATTCATGTAGGAAGTAGAAACATCGATCACTGTGAAGACCTGTGTGTAAATATCTAAGTTTAGCCTCATTATAGTTACATTTTCATGGAAAAATGTGATGCCATTACTTTTCTCAAGCATTCCTGTAGAAAGTAACAATGCAATATTTATTTACTTCTGCCAACATTTACTGAGCTTTAATACTAGTGTGCTCAGGACCTGATGATAAAAACACAGAGAAATTGCTGTCTATGCATCGTTTCACTCTTAGCCCAGAAGCATCATCTGCCATCTGCAATAGCGTAACATATGTCTCCTGAATGGCTGTAACTGACACTGCACATTAGCCATATCATAGGAGGGGTTCGTTTAGAGATTAGGCTAATGGCCAAGCTCTGCATAATTGCCTAAACCTCCTTTGGATACTCCAAGAAGCATTAAATATTGAAAAATCCTAACACTTTCTAAGAAAGCTATCATACAAGTGAAATGACAGTAGAAAGCACAAAGAGGTTGTGAAGTAATGTGGCTCGCACAAATGGAGCTAATCTATATGTAACAATATTTCAGTACTTTATACTCCACCATTAGAAAATAACAATTGTATTGTTTGAAAGAATTACATTTTCAGGATTAATTATGTAATTAAAACATGGAGGTACAGTCCTGGTGTTCCAATGTTACTGCTGTCGGCCCTTCTTCATTTCCTTATTGTCTGACTTAACAACTTCCTGAGTGAGAGCCCCTTCAGCTAGGTTTACTGTCTGCACTCTTTACTAAGCATAAATATACCTACCTTCATTGTACTGCTACATCAAAATGCATGGCAGCGCTGTATAATGTAGTATAATATAGCACCTAACATTGCAGATTTAAGAAACACAGCCCCTTTAACTGTAAGCTTTACCTCCCAGGGTCCTAGCTGTCTGGAGAACATGTATTACAACACGTAGCAGAAGAGAGATAAGGCAGTGATGCAGACCCATGACACGTACACAAAACAAGGCAAGAGGATGTGAAGTTGTCGCACTGCTGGCTGCCTGTACGCATAGATTTAGAAACAAGCCCTTTAACTGTAAGCTTAAACTGTCAGAGCCAGCCCTTATTTTGGTTAAGCATTAACCTGTCCTGAAATTTTACCGGAATCCAAGACAAGATATCTGTATAGCGTTAAAAAAAGAAAAAAACTGAAAATAGTAGAGAAGCAATTATTACATAGCTATATATTTTATTGTTATTATTATTATTATTATTATTACATAGTTTTCCCTACATTAGCAGTGCCTGGGATACATATGATTGTCATTCATGTATTTTTCAGACATCTAAAAAGTCCAAGAACTTCAAGGAGTAGGTGGGCAACACAGGGCAGTCCATCACAGTAGCTACACTGTGGAAAAACGAGAAGGGTGGAGCAGGTACAGGACTTGAGACAGGTTTGGGTGAAAGACAACAGGAAACAAGAAAAAAAAAATTGCTCAATTGTCAAGATAAAAGTACAGAAAATACCTTGCAAAGAGAGCACAGCATCTAAGACTATAAGTAAGCAGGGACAGATTTAAAATTAAGCCTCAGGTGAGGTGGAAGGAATTATGTCAAACGATAAACAGCTACATCTCCTGGGGGTGTGGCACCACGTCACCAGCTACACTACTGTTTAAAACAAGCAGTAGTAATGAAACAACAAAAAGATTAAAGATAACCATGTCTAATTTCCTCAATCTGTATTCATATCAAAACAAGGTCTATGCATTTTTGATCATCCTAACCATCCTATCGAAGAGGTACTGCCATAGCTGGGGAGTTAAACATAAAAGGCTAATAGCTGGCCTGTCCCTCTGCGAATCTGTAAGTGTACAAAAAAAAAAAAAATAAA
>JABJVR010008628.1:0-10499 GCA_025773905.1 Chitala chitala | reverse complement strand
AAAACAGTTGCTTTGTTATTATTACTTTTAAGTTCGGTCCCAAAATGAAAATAAATAAAATTTATAAAATTAAAACATTTTTAATACGGATAAAAGAAAGCGCGGGGGGAAAAAAAAAAAAAAAAAAAAACACAACAACTGTTACCCAGCTATATTTATCTTAGCTGGTTTGGACCTGCACAATACCCAAACTTTAAGGTATTCCAGTCTTTCTATGCAACACTCATGGTGTCTTTCTTCATACAAGTCATGCACAACACATATAGAAACAAAATCAAAGCAGCCTGTGATGACATATGAATTGAATGTGGCACACTACATGTAACCAACAAAGATGTAAACTGCGGCGTAGCCATGACATTTGCTGACAGCAGACTGCACTGTCTGGGTCTCTGGAGGCCTGGTCCACATCTCAGTAAGGCCCTGCTTAAAATACAGTTACCCAGCCCCCACTGTGGCCAGTTAGCTATGCAAGTGCAAGACCACACTGGCCTTTCCATTAATCTACACTGCCATTCTATCTATGTGGATGCTATTCTGTGGAAGAATCCAAAGGCTGGGTGTAATGTGTCCCCTAACACTGCCCAGATCTCCTTTTATGAAGGGTATCAGGGCCATTCAAGGGCCACTGGAACACGTGTGGTAACGGCTCATGGTCATCCACAACAAGAGCAAAACACTTCAACAGTAACTAGGACTGAATGGTATTATCATGCTGAAAATGAACCCATTATTGCAACCCACAAAATTTATATACTAGTAGGATTTATTTTACAGCATAAAACTGAATCACACTGGTTGCATAGTTAATACAGCTTCTGGCCCTTATTTTAAATATTACTCTTTGCAAAAAGAAAGCAGCCTTGGTAAACTTCATGTTTTATCAAAACTGCTTTCTTTTTGCAAATAGTACTTTTAAAAATTGGATGTGGTCTTTTTCCAAGTCTACATCCAATGAAATATGAAAATTCCAAGATATGTTTTGGGTCATGTTGCTCACTTAAAACAGCAATGTGCCTGGATATGGAATGCACTACATGCATTCAACATCAGCCATCACAAAGCCACATGTTTGGGAGACCCATCCCATACTCAAAATGACAAGCAACCCAAAATGCAATGCTTAGGGAGGAAACAGAACTAAAAGCTCCAATCTGATGCTCAGACCCATACTCTACACTTACAATTCGTGTGAAACTGTAACCATATTAAAACATACAATTGATTAATTCGTTTGTTCATTCATTCAACAAAATCTACATATATATTATACAATCCAAACAAAAATGTGTTAAACTTGAACACTGAACAGAAGGTCACAATTTTACATATTCAGCCAATTAATTAAATCTAGGATGTTAACTTCACAAATCTGAATGTCTGAACTGCATACATGCTAGATAAAATTATCCTTTTAGGAGTAATATTATACATGCAAGTACTGTAAACATATACGCACGTTTATAAAATGTTCTCTGCCATATTTTATTCGAATTTACTGAGAGAAAAAAAAAATTCTTTGCTTTTTACGTGAATGACAGTGTTACATTTGTTTGTCCTTCCAAATTAAGGTCAACCCTGCATTAATTTATTTATTTTGTTTTACATTTTACCACTATCAATGAGTATTATTTTCTGCTGCAAGCAAACAACTGATAGACCCTGGGCCCAAATGTCAGTTTATGAAATCAGTCCGTCCGATTTAGTCACAACAGAATTCTTTTAGTGTCAGTGCAATGCAATTTAATAAGCAGCGACAGAAAGCGAATGCATTACAATATTGTATGCGCAGGACAGCGTTGGCAAGCCAAACAGATGCACTGGCATGCTATACAGATGCATCACATCTTATTACCTTAAAAATGGCGCTTTTCGCGATCTACAATAATCCCAAACACACATGGACATGCTTCATTTGGTAGCGGAAGTTACTTAACATATCTTGTAGCATGTTGGCTAATAGTCATTTACAATACAGGCTTGTTGATCTATTTTCCCCCTTAAGGAAATCACAAACCTTACCCTTTTGACATGAAATTTGTTACGGTCACTTAACTGTTTCGTCTGTTCCTCTATAGCAATGATTCATTGGAGTTAAAAAATTAACAGAATCAGCTGTATAAGTACAGTCGAGCAGTTAGCAAGTAACGGACCAGCGTAAGGTAACTCTAAAGGTGTAATGACAACATAGCACAAACACAGACAATAAAATGAAACGATAAATGCACCAACATAGGCACGAAACGGTCTGTGCAACACTTGCACGAAAACTCCGCCTATAACACCATATAGAGCAAGCTAATCTTTTAAATAGTTACTGCAAAGATTTTACGTTTTAAAAGTTGCTGAACTGTATACTTGCGATTAAAGCACTGACCGCATTGCAAGCAACACAGAATTTTTTTTAACGTTTTTTTAATTATTATTATTTACCAGACTTTGGTCCTAAATCCAGTGTGTAACTCCTTCTTCGCGTTAGCTGAAGGTCGATTGTACGTTTGGAAATTAAAAAGGCGTTGCATCAGCCTGTTTATATAGAAGCCTGACTGGGAGGGTTTGGGAATGCGGAACTTTGTGCTTGGCAGACGTAAGCATGGATGTAAAAATACGGCTCAGCGACGGTACAGAAACCAGGGGTGAAATAAGACGCTCCGCCCCTAGCAACAAGAAAACAACACAGAGACGCTCCGCCCCGCCCCTAGCAACAAGGAAACACAACACACACATAAGCATGCAGCTAAGGCATATACAGTGAAAACGTGTTTTACTGTATCAAGCAAAAAATCCAAACAGTGAAAATGTTTTAAAAAGTAATCAAATTAAATAAACTAACGTAAACACTGAGGACGTACATAATGAACAGTTGCTGAAATCGACCAAGGCTACTTAAAACATACGTGGTGTACGTTGTGCTCATTAAAAACAACTCCATTGTGTTACAGAACTGCCAATTTCACTATTCTGCATGTCTAAAGTAACCCAAGACCTCAAATGTCACCACCATCTTCTCAGGCACCAGTTCAAAAGATACCTTATATATAGCACAGGAAAGTTCTCTCTCTCGCTCTCTCTCTCTCTCTCTCTCTCTCTCTCTCTCTAAAAACCATTTAAATTGTTTCACCAAATATACTACATAATTAACTGATTATAAAAAAAAGTCCAAAGATTGGTCAAAAGAGTCTGATTATGAAATACATATATGGATTAATAAATTCAGGATATATTTTTAATGTATGATACACTGACAAATGAAGATATTTATATAACAAGTAAGGCATATAACATCTTAGAGTTTACACATCTTATCTGAGCATTCCCTTGGATTGACAAAAGATTAACCATGCTAACAATGGCTTTAACAGCTTATACTAAATTGAAAGTCACTTACAACCTGTCAATGTATCGGATAAACATTGCATTTTGTACATATGACCTTGCTATTTGTACCTGCAGTGACAGCACTATAGGTATATTTAAGTGAATATTAAAATAATGTAAGTGTCCCGTGCAGTGAGGTTTCTGGTTTAGAAAGGTAAGTGAAGTTTGTAATAGTAATTTATGCTGCACATTAGGGAATAAAATTTTACAAAATTCTTTTGATCAACATTGGTCAACAACTAACCAGTTAATCGACAAGCCTACAATCTAAAATCATTTAAAACGTCACTTCAAAGCCAGTAAGACTTCAGCTCCTGTGCCAAGCATAGTCTATGCTACTTTTATCACTTCCAGCTTGAAGGACAAAATCCTTTTTTCCTTCATCAGTAACGATGTTTATTTATGGTCACAACAGCAGTGGAGCGTACCACTCTGAGGGCACTGATACCTCAGTAGGCAAATAGCATCTCACTAAATTTGTGTCAAGAAAATCGCAACCTGTTTACCAACATGTTTCTCCACCTTATTTGCTCACACTGGAACTAATGAAACGAAGTCCCGACAATGCATGGAATTAAAGAGGAACTTCATTTCTATGCACACGGAGGCACAAACAAAGTGCTGGAACTGTACCTTTTTTGAGAAATATCTGGTTTTCATAAATAGGATGGTCTGCATTCTAACTGGAGAGGATCATATATGCTTTTTCAAAACAAGGCAGCAAAAATTGCCAAATTGACTATGTAGAACATCACCCAGGTCCCACGATCTTAAATTGCAGGCTGGTAATTATCCCACACTCATTGTATATTTATGGCACTGACCCAGATTCACTTTAACATGTCATCCCCTAAAACACACAGTTCCTCAGAGTTAGATCTGTCTGATAACATAGCAAATCTTATTAAACCTAGACCTATATTCATCCCATCTAGAGGCTTCCATGCACATAGCTTACTTAAAGTGTCACAAACAAAACCAGTTTGACCCTGACCCATTTAAAGTAGCAGTTGTTAGGCCACTGTTTAAAAAAACTGACCTTTACATCCAGAAGTGCTCAGTAATTATTAAATCAAATCAGCTTTTTTTATAGCACCTAAAAGCAACCATAGAGTTGAATGTAGGTTTTGAGCAAAGAATAAAATCAGTAATACAACATAAAACAACACACAAGTTGACATAACATATTTAAGCATTACGAAAAAGAAAACCCTGTCATGACCCTCTGCTAAGTACCAAGTAGCACCAATTATAGACCTCTTTCAAATGTCCCTTTTCTGTCCAAATTTTTGGAAAAAAGTGTTGCAATGCATTTGAAAGCAAACAGTTTACTGGATGAGTTTCACTCAGCCCTCCAAGGAGGACTGACACTGACACAGGGTTGTGAATATTATGATTTCAACTGATGCAGGGAGGATGACTGATGTAGCGCTTCTAGAATAGATGTTAGTTCTGCTTTTGATACTGTTGATCACTCTATTTTGGCAAACCAGCTTCAAGCTGTTGTTGGCCTTTGCAGAACTGTTCTTAAATGGTTTACTTATCTAAGAAACCATTATTACTATGTTAAAATGTTCAATGATAGTGACACGACTTAGACATGAAGTATCACAGATATCTACGTTGGGTCCAGTACTCTTCTCTCTTTACATGCTACCTTTAGGTAATAATATACATAATGTCAACTATCATACCAATGCTAATGACACTCAGTTATGCATTGCAGTTAAATCTAATGATAATGCATCAGCTGACAACTTAGTTAATGGTCTCAATGACACTGAAGGATGGATGAGCAAAACCTTCTTATCACAAAACACAGATAATACTGAGATTCTCTTATTTGGGGGTGATATGCCTGCTAAGAGCCCTTTAAGTACAGCCCTCAGTGCTGCTGACCTGAATTTTTGCATTAGTGACTCAGTATGTAATTTAGATATTTTAGACTCAAACCTCTCCATTGGCGTTGATCTTAATGCAGTTTAACAGGTGTGCTGCCTGGAGCTCAGAAACATTCCTAGGCTGTGGCATTTTTTTTTTTTTTTTGCTTCACAATATACTGAGAAAATTGCACATATTTTTGATTATAGTCAGTTAGATTACTGCAATGCTTTACTCTCTGGAAGTAAATATTTTACAGCGCATCCAAAACACAGCCACTAGAATTATCACCGGGAGCAGAATGTGTGACATATAAGTCCAATATTGTTCTCACTCTACTTGCTTCCCAAGATAGAACTGATTTCAAAGTTCTTCTGTTAACATATAAGGCACTCAATAGTCAAGTACGGGTATACATAATGGAGATCATTAATATGTATACTCCAAATCGTTCCCTGTGATGCAGGCCTTCTTCCTGTTCCACTCATACATAAAAGTATCAGTGCTACAGCTTTTAGTTACAGAGCCCCTAGACTATGGAATAGTCTGCCTGGTTACTTATGGGATGTCACATTGGTCTAAGTGTTTAACCCCTGACTGAAACACCTATTTTTTTTATTTATCCACAGCAGTCTCCATAGCTCACTGTAATTAATCCTGCACTGCTATCCATGCCAATGTACCTCTGGTATTTTGTTTTTTGACTGGTAGTGTTCCTGTTATGTACCAACTCTCTCTCTGCAATCCCTCTATGCCCATATATTTTGTCAGGTGCCCAACTGGACACCATCTAAGCAGGATGCTTTGTTACAGCTGCTGATACTGAGTATACCCTTAAATGAAGATTTCACCCTAGGGATCGTGCAAACCTACAGAGATCAACTCCTACATCTGGAGCACAGACAGACTTTATATTATTGCCCTTTACATTGACAGTCTCCATTATTAACTTTGTATTCTGTAATTTTAGTGTACTCAGTAGGAGCTGGGCAGACAGCTGACCATAGGCCCCCTGAGCTTTTGTTTTCTCCACACTGTGGAATTTTTAATTCCTCTCTTCTGGATTTAAGTTAACCTGGTACTACCTCAAACAACACAAAGAACAACACAAAACTACTCATAGAATATACAGTGTGCAAAGACAGCCAGTACTTGTAGACAGTGCGAGCAACAAGAAGTAAACACAACAGAGACAGCTGCACCGACACTTCTATGTAAAGTATACAGTTTGATGAGCTGTGTATGAGATCATAAAGTGCAGCAGCACAGTGTGTGTGAGTGAGTGTGAGAGAGATTTGTCCATCAGTCTAATCCCTGAGAGTTTAGGAGTCTTTATGGGAAAGAAGCTGTTACACAGTCTGGCCATGTGGGCCCAGATGCTCACACTGTTACACAGTTTGTGATGGGTTTGTGGGGTCACCCAAGATGCTGGTGGCTTTGCAGGTGCAGCGTGTGGTATAAATGTCCATGGTGGAGGGAAGAGAGACCCCGATGATCTTCTCAGCTGTCCTCACTACCTGCTGCAGGTGTTTGCAATTCGAAACGGTGCAATTTCCAAACCAGGGAGTAATGCGGCTGCAGTGATGCAGCTCAGTAAAACATGGTGAAGATGGGTGGAGGGAGATGGACTTTCCTCAGCTTCCTTAAGAAGTAGAGCTGATGCAAAACTTTCTTTACAATGGAACTGGTAATAAGGGACTAGGAGAGGTTCTCTGCCAGGTGGACACCAAGGAATTTGGTGTTCTTTACAATCTCCACATGGGAGCCATCGATGATCAGTACAGAACTGCCATTCTGCACTCTCCTAAAGTCCAAAACCATCCCTTTCATTTTCTCCACGTTCAGAGTCAGGTTTTTGGCTCTACAGCAGCCTGTTAGTTGTTGCACCTCCTCTCTATAGGCTGACTCATTGTTCTTGTTGATGACACCCACCACAGTCATCATCACTAATCATCATTAACCACTTTGAGGCACGCAGATGTAAAAGGCGCTATATAAAAATACATTGAATTGAAATTAATTGAACTGAATCATTGAACTTGATATGTTTCAAGCTGTGCAGAGTGATACAGCCGAGAGTCAGCAGTGTGAACGGCATTGGACTGAGCACGCAGTCCTGTGGGGCTCCAGCACTCAGTGTGGTGATGATGGAGGTGTTACTGCTGATCCGGACTGACTGCGGTCTCTCGGTTAGAAAGTCCAGGATCCAGGACTACATTTTTACAGGACTACATTTGTACATTGGCCATCTACATATCCTGATACAATATAGTATGCAGCAGAGTCAAGGTGCATTCTAGAGCTTCAGGCAACTATTTCCCTTCAAGAACTGTAATGCAGCATTTATTGTTTTCTGCGAAGGAGAAAGATGATAATTTAGGTATCCTAATAACTAAACCAGCAAAACCAAGTTCCTCTGAATTTTATCCCTGTGACTGATATAATCACTGACTGAGGATGCGTTTGTCATGTAAATGACATGTCCTTTTGTACAAAGCAGAAGCGAATCTTCTTTTTTACTTTTTTACTGTAAGTTTTACTTACATCATCTCAGAATTACATACATGTGTCATAACTGTGAACATGATACACCAAATGTTATTTTTGTGGAAAACAGCATACTTTATATTAGAAATTTGCTGATAATTAAGATTTGTAAAAACAAAGGATTAAAATATTTTAAGACTTCTAAAATTCAAAAATTAATTTTAATATTTTTAAATATTTTTTGATGTATCTAGACATCACATCGAGTTGCAGCCCCTTTTTGGTAATTTTGTTTCCAGTTTTGTTTTTGATAATTGTGAAGGGCTGCCTTGTCTTTCACATTTAATTATAGAAAATATGAAATAACAGTTAAATTATCTAACTTTCACAAACAAGCACTATTGTTATAGAAAATTATCTACAAACATAATGTGATGGGAAACACATATGGGAATAATAGGGATATTTCATATGTGTATTTTCCTAAAGTATTGGTTTGGTAGAAACTGTTGTTTGGTTGGTCAGTTTTGGAACTCACATGGTCTTATAATGAGTTTATGAATTTATCACTTATTTTGATTTTTCTAAGGAAATTGCTTTTCTAAGGTTGCAAAACCACCCAAACATTGGACCAAACTTATTTAAACAGTGCTTCAGTAATAAGCACCATTTAAAAATCAGTTTTGTCAATGTTGCGTAGTTACTGCAAATGAAATATTTCATCAAAAATATGTTGAGACAAATTTGCTTTAAGAGCTGGTACATTGGTGGCACAGTGGCATGATGGTTAGCTGTCATCTTGCACCTCTAGGACTGGGGTTCGATTCTTGCCTTGCACCTGTGTGTGTGTTCTCCCTGTGCTTGGTGGGTTTTCTCCAGGTTCTCAGGTTTCCTCCCACAGTACAAAGACATGCAGGTTAGGTTGATTGGTGTCTCCAAATTGCCCATAGTGTGTGTGCCCTGCAGTGCCTTGGGTGTCCCCTGGGAGGGACTCCAGGCTTCCCACGACCCTTAACAGGTTGAAGCACTAAAGATAAACGAATGAATATTGGTGTAACAGATAGTGTCACACCTCAACATTTCAGTAAGCATTGTTGGTATAGCATGCCAAAAAGTTATTGCAATATATTTTTGGATTAATTGTTGATGTTTCATTGAGATTTTACTTGGTCATATGAATTTATTTATTTATTGCAATATGATAAAAGTTTGAAAAGAAACACATTTATTATTAACCTATTCCATTAGATGTAAGGTTACCAAACTCAACATTCTTCTCAGTTTTCAGAAAGTGAAACGTGTGTGGAAAATAGATTTTTTCACAAATAAGAAAGCTATAAGAACTGTTAAAGACTGTGATGTATTACAGGTCTATGTTTAATATTTTTAAACCCCTATCGTATTTTACTTTATTATTAATTATTATTATTTATTATTATTATAAATCATAATAAAAACCTGCAGCCTTTATCAGAAAAAAAATATACTGTACAGCTATTCCACAGGCAAATTCCAGACTGCATACCGTATGTTACTGTATGTTAAAGTGTCTCTTGTGAACATTTACAGACACCGTGCGGGCAGTATCGTCTGTACCTTCCATCAGATATGCAATGTAAGGCTGATGCTTGGGTCTTGCTTGTATGAAGATGTGCGCGCATTGCAAAATCTGGTTGCACCCTGTCTGCCTCAAAACGGTTTTAAATGCTCCAGTACAACGAAAGGTAATTATTTAAGTCAATCAAGTAACACAATACAGTGAAACAGCATAACACGTTTCTGTCGTTTCATACCTAAAATTGGTCGTCTTGCAAGAAAAGAATTTACGACAATTTCAGGAAAACAAAAGCGGTTTATTTTAAGCATTATTGAAAGCAACCGTTAAATGGACAATTTCACACAAAAAGTACACAAACAAAACCCCAACAACTTAGTTCCAGTTAGAAAAAAAGCCTTACCTCACTCCCGTTTCCGGAAAACTACCAGATACCGCGAGAATGGAACGTAGCACTTCTCCATGACAACAAAACACACGACAGCGTGCCAGAACAGTGCGTGTCAGGTTTCGAGCAGTAATGATCTTTCCCAACAAGGGTATGGAAATGAAACGAAACCGCTTGCATCCAGCCAAGCTCTGACGTAAATCTCTTCCAGATAAATTTCTGGCGTGTTCAAGTCAAAACAGTAAGATTTTAATTGGTTATGCAACAATTCAATATACAACTAATGTCTAAAAGTTTTATATATGTAATCTGTCGTTGTAAATTGCCATCTTTCGTGCGATTTGAGTAAAATTTTAATTTGGTTTTATGTGGTATATCTTATTATTTTAATAATGTAAGTATTATCTAATTAAAGAAGCGTCTTGGAAATATTATTTTGGCTTAAATCATAGCAAATAGCGTATCGGACCAGGAAAGTAGGCAGGTTTCCCTTACAGCACATCACATTAGCCGGCTGAGCCAAAGACTTAAATCTTCGGCTTTGGGAGTTTATTAAACTCTTGTCCCGATCCTTGGTTGTGGCATCAGCGTCTATGCAGCCAAACTACTACTAAGCTACTTTTTTTTTGTTCCCGTTATATTAAACACGTCTTTATTTATTAATTTTTTTTTCTTGTTTTGCTGACTGTGTATTACATTAACTCTTCTTCTTCTTCTTCTTCTTCTTCTTCTGTTTTTGGCTGCTCCCTCTAGGGGTCGCCACAGCGGATCATCCTTTTCCATACCAACCTGTTCTCTGCAGCTTCCTCT
>JABJVR010008627.1:0-10500 GCA_025773905.1 Chitala chitala | reverse complement strand
ACCCGCCCCCGGCCCGGGGGGGGGGGGCGCGCCACCACCTGAGAGAGAAATATTTTGGAGTGGTGGGGCGAGGGAGGGAGAAGCAGGGTAAATGTAAGGGTTGAGAAGGAGAGGGCAGAGACAAAAGAATAGTGGGAGAAAGGAGTGACAAACAGGGGGAGACTCAGAGAGCGCATGAAAGGCAAGCGGCCCACTCCTTGCCTAATGCTCCCCATTAAGCAGATATTTAATGGCTTTCGCAGGTCTCGCTGCGGAGAACATCTATTCCTATCACAAAGCAGCCTACACACCTCACAGTGACGGGGCTGCTGCCTGACAATACACAGAGCGGGAAAGAGAGAGAGAGACAGAGAAAGAGAGAGAGAGAGAGAGAGACAGAGAGAGTTAATGGGAGAGAGAGACAGAGAGAGAGAGAGAGAGAGAGAGAGAGAGAGAGAGAGAGAGAGAGAGGGAGGAAGGAATGTGGGCCCTCATACTTCACACAGAGGGAGCAGACAGAGCCCCAGTATGGTGCTGGGGCTGTCTTCCTTCATCAGCGCGGCCCGATACGTTCCTCCATTTACATCCCTTTCTGCCTGCTCCTGCTCTCCTCCTGCCGTTCTTGCTAGTACCCGCTCTCTCTCTCCATCCTCTCATTATCCTGCTCATCGTGTGCTCTGTCTGCACTTCCCCCTCCCCCTTACATTGCTCTCTCCTCTCCCACTCACCCGCTTTGTGGGTCTCCCCTCCTTTCTCTCCCTCTTCTCACTCCACACCCCTCTGTTTGCCCACCTCTCTCGCCCCATTCCTCACCCCCACCCCCAACTCCTCCCCCAATTTTGGAAGCTCAGAGTTGGGCACGTCTGTTGTCACAGTGTTTGACTGCAGCCCTGGCACTATGGCTGCTGGAATACGAATGCAGGGTGTATGGTTGAGTGAGGACAGACCACAGAGTGGAGGAAGCAGGGTGATGAGGGCCACAGTGTGTATGCCCCCCCCCCACCAAAATCCCATCAGACTCAGGTCTTTCTCCTTCAAGTACATTTTTTAATACCTACCTTCAGCTTAACTGACATTTTATACTGTGGTATTGCATGTTGCCAAGGAGACCCCCAAAAAAGCCGCTTGGCAGATTATCATTAACTGGGCTGGTTGTAACCTCATTATGTTGAGGCTGCCCCAGTGACAGGAATTGGATATTGACAAGACATTGTTACCTTCCTAGATGTCGTCATCTTTTGTAGACGTCCATTGCATTGATTTCATATTCACTTCCACTTATCTAGCTGAGAAGTGCATGTTTTCCTCCATAACATTTTCAAATTCTGATGGGCATAAAAGATAAAGGAGATTATATATGTTCATAATGGCACTTGGCAGCCAATAAAAATATGCACATGTAGAGAATCGAAAGCCGTAATGACAAATAACAGCCCTTAAGCGTTCATCTGATGGACTTTGAACGCTATTGACTGACAAAGACAGGGAAATGAACTCACCCGAGTGACCCCAGGGCCTTGCTGGAAACCGAACACACTCAATACTGCTTGACCCACCCCGTTCTGACCGCTGACCCCCAGCGACGCCCGTGTCATCTGAACTTTCACCCCACTGGATCCATCGCTCGTGACCATCACCACAGCCAGACGGTTTACGGCTTACAGAACAAATGACCGCTGTGACCCGGGCTACCGTCTCCTGTGGATTAGCACGCTGGCTCATAGTGGAGCAGGTGGGTCTCAGTGACTAGACAGACACCACGGCTTCTGTTTCATAATATGAGTCCTGTACAACTTCAGCAACATATGGAGGACACCTTCTTCAGGAAGTACGATGCTTTGTTGCAATGAAGTAAAGCCTCTTTCTGTTATTTTTTACAATGTTTCAAAATGTTGGAAAACAAGAGGAAGCTGAATCTCTCTCTCGTTCTGAGGCTCTGAACATGCTACAAAGCAATTTTTCCTTGTCAGATGCAAATGAATGTGTTATTTTTACGACTGTGAGTTTCCAAACTCCAAGCCGGTGAAGAAATCACCCTGCATACAACAAGTGCATTGTTTTTGATGTAAAAGTAACAGGAGTGTGGCAGTGTCCTGCCATAATAAGCACAGAATTATCTGGACAGCAGAAAGATTTCTGTTGTCATATCTAGCATGATCAGATTGGTTTCCATGGCAGCCACAGCATAGATATCCAAAACAGTGGCGGCGTCTTTGCATGGCAGAGGCAGTGAGCTTTCCATGTCTGTGTAAACAGGAACATACCATATACCAAGTGGTGAACACTGAGTGCTGAGGCTGGGGTTTCTACTGGACCATTGACTACATGTCCAATCATCTGTTAAAGTCTCAGTTGGGGGACCTGAGCCTCTGGGCTGAGAGTTGAGGATTAAGAGTTTAACCAGGGGTAGACTGTAGTATCAGCAGGTGACAGAGTGGAGTGAGCACATTACAGCTCTGCTTGTGCTTCATTTCAATGCAGACTCTTTCTGCTGCGGCACAAATAGACCGACTTGTACCTGTGTGGGTGCAGAGACTGCAGTGCCGTCATGCGATAGGAGCGCGATGCCACATATCTGACAAAAGGCAGCGGAGGCAGCGCCGGGCTTGTGGGTCGGGATCGGTGATTCAGAAGACAGATGGGAAAAGGGTGATGGGTGTGGCCTTCACCTTTCCCAAAGGGGTTTGGTGCTGAGGAGCAACTGAACATTGGCTGGACTGCCCGACTGGACTCGTCTGCGCATGTGCCTGGGCCGGACCGGACTGGAGCGGGCCCAGCAGAACAGAGACCCTTGAAGAGCATCTGCTAATTATCTGGCTGAGATAAGGCCTGGGACCAGGATCTGAGGACATGCAGCTGGTGAGTTGTGACAGATAAAAGTCTGCTGTGTGCGCGGTGAAAACCGGCCGAAGGCAGCAGCGGGACGCCTAGCCTTAGGCACAAGCTCCAGGGCGACGCCTGTCCGCACTCAGCCCTGCTCGCTGAGCACATGTAGCTCTGCCTGTTCTGGCAGAGACTGTAATATCCTAGACGTCAGGCTCTCCCTTTGCCTCATTCCACTCTATACCCTTTGCTCTCAAAGCAGAAGAGATGAAAAAAAAGACTAATTTCCATGCAAATGGAGTGCAAGCCTCCAGCCCGGGGACCCTGCGGAATTGCAAATATTTTATCTTTGCCTGGAAGCCCACCGCTGTTGATCCTGCGCTATTCCACGTTCCTTTCTATCCTGTGCCCTCTCCATCTCCCTCTCCGGCGTTCCAGGCTCACCGGCACACGAGCAGCTGCCAGGGCAACGCGGGCCGCGGAGCGCAGCTCGCCTGGCATCCGCCGACTGTCAGGACGCTTGCCAACAGCAGGCACAGAACTGGCAGGAACACACAGTGGCCAAGTCAATTAAAAACATCACTCCACCTTTTCTCACCAAACCAGCTACCTGTCCCTGCTTACCTTCCACCCGTGCCTGTCTCTCTTTGTGTGCTCCCCACCCCCCGCCCCATTTGATGCTGATCTGGACATTCTCCTGAGAAGCCCCCTGTTTGTCGTAGCAGCGCTTAAAAAATGCACATTGACTTTTACATCATTTAGAGCACAGTCACAACATTACAGGCACAGATGGTCAGTGTGTAATGCGGTTAGTTGTAGTTACCGAATTGCTGGGCATGCCAACAGCTCAGATTGCGTGATCTAATTCTTCACTTCGTGTGGCCCTTTTGTTTCCGTCTCTTCGTCCTACAGGACCAGAAGACACGTAGTGCGGAGTGGGCGAGAAATTAAAATGAAGGACGTGATTCTATTTTTGGTTTCTATAGACGTGGCTGCGTGGACAGCTCTGCAAGTGTGTGGGACAAAAGCTAGTCAATTGAGGAAGCTTTATTTTTTCTGCACAGGGGAACATAAAGATTGAATGAAGGCATAAATAATTCAGCTTCAGTATTCGCCGAGAAAACTGGTTTTCAGAACAGCAGTGCGGAAATCAATATTCCTGGTATCTTCTTCTACACACAACTAAGGGACGGCATGTGCACGTGCGCATGAGTGCCTGCGCAAGCATGCGTATGTGTGTGTGTGTGTGTGTGCGCGTGCGTGTGTGTGTGTGCGTGCATGGACGTCAGCAGTATGTGTGTCTGGCTTGCTCAATATACCTCCAGACTGGTGAGGAGTGTCAGTCCAAACAGACAATAAGGAAGTCTGGGGAATAAACGCAAGCAAAGGGTGCGATTCTCAGCGCTGTTTCTGAGCACACAGACAAATAAACAGAAAAAAAGGAACAGGCTTTTTGTTACATAACGCAAAGGTAGCAGAACAAGCTTGCCCTGGAATCAAATGCTTTTAATGATGCCAGAAGCCAAGTGTCTGTATTGTCTAAATAAAGGATATGACTGATAAAAATAACAGTAAGTGTTCTCACCATAAGTGTGTGGAAAATGTCAGACAGACGTCTCCACAGAATAATGCATCTCTTCACAAATCCCACTGTTCCTGTACTATTTTCAGAGTGTTAAAATGGCAGAGTCCACGCTGTCCTGAAAGCGTTCAAAGAACATTGCCTGTAAACATCACCTCTCCTTATGACACGACATGGTCACTGCTTCTCAGAAAGACATTTGTCAAGCGAGAGCAGTCAAACTGAAGGCAAAATCCAGAGAGGACATGGGCATATTTACCAAAGAGTATGTGTACATACATGGTTCTGAATGAGGTCAGGAAATTGGAATGTTGTACAGAATGTTCTAGAATGTATTGTTGCTGTGGGCACATACGCACATTTGACGAGCAGTCTGACAGTTCTGCTCATTTTCTTTCTTGGAGATGCTTTCTGTCTATGAAGAGAGCTGTAATAACGACAACAGGCAGCTCGTAGTGTTATTTTGCCCTGCATTGGAGAGACAGTGAGGATCACTGGTGGGCTGTGTTAAGTAATGGCCCTGAATGCAGGTGTGTAGGTTTCACAGCTGGCTAACATTCGCGGAAGGGTGTGTCTCTCAGGATGGCCGGTACAAACTGGAGAATTAGATCTGATTAGAGTTTCAGATAACCAGAGGAACCCACAGCAAGGTAGCGGAAGGTTAATGCCACGCCATTATTTTTCCATCAGAGAAGTAAGCAGTCCCTGGTGCTTATTGGCTACTTTGACCTCTTGAGAGATGAAAGGCAAAACAGGATAGAAGCGTGGGGGATGTGAGCGATGTGGGGGATGACAGATGGATATCGTTTTGGTGCCGGGGCTCATTTTGACACCCACCCACCCATCCAGCTGTGCCTCCCATTCCTCTGTTGAGCGGCTGAGGTTCTGACCCAGGTCTTGTTTCTGCTGCCCCCATCCCAGTCCCTTGCTCCCCCACTTCTGCCCACTTCCGAGGTCAGGGGTCAGCATCAGCCGCTAAAGCTGAGGAACCCCCCCCCAGCCCCAGTCCATTCATCTTGTCCCACTCAGCCCACTCTATTCGCTCTCTCTCACTCTTCTCACATCCAGTGCATTCCCTGCAAGCTTTCTTAACTTTCCAGAAACAGGTGTTTTAACTTTTACACATTTTCAATCCAGCTATTCTTTCTCTATTATTATTTTGTTAAGTATCTAGGCAAATAGAAGACCAATGTCAGTAATAGTATATATATATATATATATATATACTATTACTGACATTGTAATATATATATATATATATTACTAAGTCACATGTATTAAACATAGACCACAATAACAAATACAGAAAAATCAAGGTGAAGTGAGACCCCATATATCCTTTTGCATACATTGACATATAACTAATTTAATTATTACACATATGAATATTGCATCATATTTTAACAGCTTGGGGGTTCTCCCTTTCCTAACCTCCGCTGAAGTCAGCTGAGTCAGCAGCACTAGAGACATTGTCCACAAGTTGATCTTAATAAGCTTGTATGTGGCAAAATCTTCTTTCACCTGGAACACAATGTACAACCATGCAGTGTACAATACTGCTGATCGCAGACTGTGGACGTGTTTGAGTCCTGTTGTAGCGCCGCCCTGCTGGTCAGTCCTGTTGATCCCCCTTCCTCAGGCCCCTGTGCTGCACCTCACCATGGCAGGCTGACGCGTCTGCACAAAGCATGTCCGATTGAGCAAAGCCTACTTTGCCACTACATTCCTCACTAGACATCTTGCACACATGCCCTCAGTGTCAGTCATCCCAGAGAGCTACTTCAAATGGCGGCTGCATTGGATTTAATGGGCCTCCTACAGAGGGAGGGGTAGAATGTGCTCAGTCAGCCCACTTTCCTTTACCCTCTGAGTAACTACAGACTCACTTAGACTGCTGTTAGAGGGCAGTGTGGTGTCACAGGCCTCATGGGAAGGTACGTAGGTGAGCAGCATTCATGTACAGCCCGCTGCGTCTGGGCCATCATGACACACCTCTCAGCAAGGTGTGCTCCAGCTGCTTCTCAACCTGTGAGCAGTGCACTTAGTCTGCTGAAGTGCAGTCCAGTCCAAGCACTAGGTCAGGTATGTGATCCTTTCCCTGTCCCAAGACATGCGCATCACATGGGAAGTTTGTCAGCAACTCTTTAAAGGCAAACCCAACTCATCAGGGGTTTGGGACTGATGCCATTATTAATGCTGCACCTGCCATTCACCCAATGAGTCAGCATCACCCTACAGCACCACATCTCAGGTTCCCATCTCCCTGATGCAGGGATGTCGTTTAGGGTGTTACCACCTTCCCCTCTGGCTTATGTCCTCATGCACCTTCCCACGTTTTCCTGCTAAGAAGGCACTTAGGTGAAGAACACTGCTGAGCTGACACAGGCCCTGCTATAAGGCAAGATGAGCTCTCGTTTTAAGAAGAAAAGGACACCAATGAGCTGGCAGCTGATTTGCCATCTAGGGGGCAGAAAAAGCGAGGGCACAAGATAAAAGAAAAGAAAAGAGAAGGAAAAAGTGTGCAAGAGTGTGAAAATCACTCGCAGGATCCAGCACTGTCTGTATATAGGTCACTGGGGCCCTTTGGGTATCTTAACAGTCTGCTGCCTTTTCCGCCAAGGATGACACAGAGTCATGAGTGGTGCTGTTCTCACAGTCCACAGACACCCCCATTCCCCTTGTACAGATCTCACACCAGTGACTTCTGCAATGGGGAGGGCGGGTGTTTGCCAGGACATGTGACTGTTAACCTCAGTAAGAGCGTTTCCTTCTCTTCTGTCTTGTCCTCTGTCAGGTCAGGCAGCAGGAATGAGGTGCCAATCTCTCCCTGCCCCTTTCTTTTTGTTGTTTTTCATGACTTATCTGCTGTCGTTTTGCTGACCGCTCGAGGGCAGTGGACTCGAACTTGAAAATGTTTAGCATTGTTCTCCTATTCCTCATGTGTCCTGTTGAACATTGTGTGTTAGGCAGTGCCTTTTAAACGTTCAGATCAGTGCAAGCTGCATGCAAAGTGGTGGTGTGTGCGATGCCTGATGGAATGGGCCGGGTCTCTTTCACTCTCCGCACTCCCCTCGCTCACAGAGAAATGTGTCTGCGGGTGAGAGTGATGTAGCGTGGGGGTTAACCACTAATTAAAATGCTGTGAATGAAAGGCAGATGTGGAGAAGAAGACGGCAGACTGGAGTTAATGAAATCAAGGTGGTCTGTGGGGGCTTTGCGCACTTGTCTGTAAATTTTCCAGCCCTCCTTTACTTTTCCTTTCTTTTCTTTCTCCTTTGTTTCTTTTCCTTTCCTCTGAGGTTTTTTATTCTTTCTTTCTTCTGTTTGTGGCTGGTTATGTGGGGAGAAGACAGGAGGGTCGTGTTCTTGTCACTCTCTCTGAATCTGCACACACTCACGTGTCCCTGTGTGTCAGGGCACATAAATGTCACGCTGTCACGAGAAGGGGGGAATGTGGCACATGCTTACATCTGAGTACGATCAAACCCACGTTTGCAACTAACATAGCTGAGTCAGACCCCCCCCCACATGCCAGCCCCCACCCAGCGTTCTGTCACAGACACAGCCCATCCCCCAAGGGACCACGAAGCCTCATCACCCCAGCCAAAGTGGAGATTTTCTCTGACACATCTGCGCTAAAAAGCAGCAGAGTGCTGTGATCTGGGCTGGACCCTGTCTCAGTGACAGCCCACGATACACATCACGCTGCCACGGTGACTGCGGTATGCTCATCTACCTGTGGTCAGCACACCTCCCTGTGTCATTAAGAACCCAAGCGTCCCTAAAGCGGGGCTTCCTGCTGACCTCCCTGAGTGAGAGGGAAATGCACAGCTACGGCCCACTCAAGGGGGCTGCCCCCTCAGCCCGGCGGCTAAGCGGCCTAATAAAGCCGACCGTCACCAGCATACAGCAAAGGGCTCGCTGCGTGACTCATCTGCGCTCGTGCTCCCAGCTACACGCGTGTTAAGATTCTCGTGTGAAGATCAAAAGTGGAGCGCAGCTCTCGCTGCTCATCCCCACTCCTCGCTACTTTACAGTTAGCCTCCGCGCTCGTTTTCTGCCTGTTGTGTGCAGCCTCCCATCTGTCTTGTTTTGTGTTCGTCTCCCTTTTCTCATTTGAAAGAACAAAAAGAAATGAGGATTACAGAATTGGCCACTTCCCATAAACTGTAAAAATGTGGGATGTGGAAGGAAAAGTTTCCAGAGAAAGTCACAGGAAAATATGGCACAAGATTGGTGTCAGTGTTAAGACCTCCTGCCCTTCGTGTGTGTTTGAATACCATATAAGGTTTGTGTGTGTGTGTGTTTGAATACCATATAAGGTTTGTGTGTGTGTGTGTGTGTGTGTGTGTGTGTGTGTGTGTGTGTGTGTGTGGGTGGATGGGTGAATATGTGTGTGGCTGGGTGTGTGTTTTTCTGGGAATCAAAATCAGCTGATTGGGATAACTGATGGTGTTTTTGTCCCACTACCCGTAGACTGGCCAAGCCCAATCGGTATAACAGTGCAATTGTTTTTATTCCTGCACTGTTGACTCACTGAATATTATCAACATCAGCACACAATGAGGACAGTCAAACGCCCCCCCCACCCCACCCCACCCCACCCACGCTGCCCTATCTGGGAGTTTTTGTTTATTTGAGAATAATTTTAAAGCTAAATGATTTCTAGTGAAAGAGGACTTGCGTAGACATTGTTTCAGAAAAATTTGTTTGGCTAAATCGCACTGTGTATACATTACTACACTATCAAGTCGAAACATCAGAATCCTTTCAGAGGAAAACAGTTCATACTGACGGTAAATACAATGAAACAGGATGGGCATCAGTTCATTTCCCATAATCCATCGTGCACCCATGACTCTATTACGAACTTACTTACTTAGCAATAGAATCTAGGAATCCAAATTATGTGAAGCTGTTGCAGCTATGTGCACTCCAGAACTGGCTGATTATATTTCCAATGCACTACTTATTTAACTGTGCATCATTAAAAAAACAATCCAAAATGGTGCACTGATAAGGTAAACCCTTCATTAACCTTGTTATGTTTCCTATTCTGATTTTAGTCATAAGTAAGAATCATTTCAAGACTTTGTCTCACATAACAATAAAATCAAGAGTGGTTTGTTATGTTTAATAAAAAAAACTGGGAAACCCTCAACTGTTTCTCAGTTTAAACAGATCAAACTTCATTCAGCATTTTCCAAAAATGCAAATTATTGCCAAACAAGTTCTGGAGAAATAAAATACACAAAATCAGGTTTTCACACTGGAAAATGTGCTGTGTACATTAACATTGCATTTCTAGGTGAGCAGATCTGAGTGGCTAATTTATTTTATAACCTGTAATGCAAGATCACAGGTTGGATTAATAACATAATGTTAGTGTTTCAGTGTTTTGATAAAAAATCTACAGATGTATATATTTGTACAATTACAGTACTCTTTATCTGCCCTCATTAAGAAATAAATTATGCTGTAAGAGAAGGGCCCCATTAAAAGTGTGACCCAGCAATAAACACCGAGTCCAAACCTCTAATGATACTGATAGGGTTATGCAATTTCACAGTACAACACATATTTAATTTACTGCAAAACCATAATATTTTTTAAATGCTTATAAAATAAATGCAACAATTTTGTACAAAAAACCTGAAGAAGAGAAAATACCTGAAACACAGAAAACATATGTTTTTAAAAATTATCTAGGCCTAATTACACTTAAGTGACTTAAAAGGAAACCAGCACAAAAACAGCATATGAAAGAGTACATCACAGAAAATGGGAACAATATTTTGCAGATGACGTACATTCTGTGTATTTTATTGTTGATATTTTGTTCTGACATGTATACAGGGTGTCCAGAAACCAACAGAAATTCAGTCTGTATCAGCTGGCTGACATTGACCTTGACAATGTTGCTTCTCCTTTTCTGCAGAGCTGCCTTTTTCAGTCTAATCCTGCCTTTCCCCTCCTCCTCTTCCCCTCTACATCACTCACACTGTGGATTTATCTGCCCTACCATTTCCCCTCTCCCCTCCCCTCCCCTCCCCCACCACCCTTGGCCCTTTCCCCAGGGTCCTGCATGCCTTATGCATTCCTTTTCACTGACTTGC